>NNCF01126452.1:240630-281121 GCA_002313205.1 Laupala kohalensis
ACTGTAAACGAATTTATTGATTTTAATAAAAGTTAAATTAGTCTTGTACTTTATCACGCCATTGCTGTAGCACTTTTTAAATAACTTATAACAATTTCATAAACTATTTTCTTGCATGGTTGTGTTGCCGTATGGCTCATATTAATTTAGTTTTATGTGTACTGAACTTTGGCACGGTTGTGTACATTAATTCTGTAGCCCCATCCTGGTCCGGGTTTTTCTCCGTTTTTCCTTCGGGTAGAGGCGGATCTCTTATACAGGTTCTCTAAGCTTTGTCTAGGGGCATGTTTATTGTAACAATAAATCGTGAATTTAGTGTTTTTTCAATTCTTATGATTTTTAAACACTATATTCAGAAGAATCTATAGTTCGATAATAACTTGTACATGTAAATTTACAAACATATTTGCGTTAAATTACAAACATATTGATATTATATATGTATTATAACTCGCAACTAACTTTTTATCTTATCTAGGAACTTTTGCTGAAATTTATGAATCCGCCTCTGCCTTAGGGCCCTTGATCGGAATTGATGGGATGGTCCCTTGCTTGCTTCCGGAGAGTAAATTAGTTTATTGTCCTCCACGTGGTCATACGCAGTTTGTACTGTTTTTNATGATATAAATGCATGTTGTCTTTCCTATTACAGGTCGAATTCAAAACTAATTGTGTAATTTATTAAGACATGATTCTGTCGTCGTATTTTATGTTTGTTCATCGTTTAAAAAATGGCACCATAAAACATAAGATATGTTTCATCATTAAAATAATGTTTCGTCGTTTTATTTTCTCATTCAGCGAATGGAAAGAATCATAACAGCGCAAAACTCCTTCCGTGTTACGTTGATTGTGAGCATCCTAGTGGTGTTACACTTATTTCGGGTAATGGTAACAGCTTAAAGGGCACGTACACGGGGCTAGTGAATGCCGCTTTTCGAGACCTCTTCGTGTCTCCGCTCAGTGAAGTATGTGGAGGCGAAACCTGGCCAAAAATATTTTATCCGGTAAATTTGGTGAATTATGGCGAAAAATCATTTTAAAGTATATCAACAAATGACAAGTCATTTAATAAAATTCATGTGAAGAAAATTTATATAGAGCTTCTTTTTAATTCTTTCTAAAGAGTTGATACATAACCTCTCGAATCAAAAATAGACTTAAATTAATATGACATTTGTTTATATACACATAATGATAATTCTCCATAATCCGTCAAATTCACGGGGTAAAATTATTTTGGCCAGGTTTCGTCTAAATATACTGCACCTGCGGTGTCATGAAGCGGTGTTGAAAAGCAGTGTATATTCCCCATAAGAGAGAGTTGTTTATTGCATCGAATGAGCTACCACAGACTATGTACGAATCTGAACATTCAGCGACTTGCCTATCCTCTGCGCCCAGATCTACACTAGCACGCGATGTTTTTCACTTGCCTCGTCTCTTTTTAGCTGTTTCTTTTTGTATCTTCCTGGAAACCAGTACTGGTCTGTACAGAAGACCGTCACGTGATATCGTCGGAAAACGTATTCAACTTTACGTACTCCTCAACATATTTAAAATTTTTGTTATGGGTAGAAACAATCTCTATATTTACAACATACAAGTGGGGGGGGGGGTTGACATTAAACTAGTCAAGTCAATATCGATGAAGAGGGAAGAAAGGTTCTTCATACAATATCATATTTCAACACGAATAATACCTTTATTACATACAAGTATGGAGTCAGCGTGGCTCTGTGGGTAGCGCGCTGAGTTGCTGGCTGGATGGCCGTGGTCCTCGGTGAGGTGGGGATTTTTCATCACACCTCAACATCCAGACTGACTCCCAGGCCAACTCAGGCTGCTGTAAAAATGAGTACCAGTATTTATCCTGGGGTCAAACCGGTCGGAGCGAGATGCTGACCACATCTCCTCCTTCTGGTGCCGAGGTCAAGTAATTGCGGAGCTCTACCCTCCGCGAACCCCTCGGGCACCTTGGGGCCTGTATAGGGATAGTTTGACTTTGACATACAAGTACAGAACAATAAATTAAGCAGAATATTACCATATACAAGTACACAGAAAAATATTGAAATTCCTATACATTTTCCCCAAAAAACTCTTAATATTAATTGATACAGAATTACTAATAACATAGAATATCAAAGTTGAGGTGTATTCAGAGAGGCCAGTTCGAACACACTATGAATACACAAAGAGAATATACGAGTATATCAGTGAGTTTTCACTAAGTGCTTTAAGCTGAATTATATAAATGTTAAATCATATCAAAGATAGTTAATTGAGCACGCCCACATTCAACAGAGTAATGTGTGGAGTGAATTAAGATGTATAACAGTGAATAGATGTAGAAAAGAATCCAAATCTGAGCAAAACACGGTTATGTTACTGCAACATTAATAATTATTTAACACGAAATACAAAATTAGATTAACAAAATGTTATGCAATAGTTGTAAGAACACTCATTGAAGTTAAAAGATATAAAACAACCGCCAAAATTAGCACAGATTTTTAAATAATTACAATTTTTCATACCAGTGTTAGTGATACCACAATTACAATCTCTTGTGGTCTTACAGGTAAGGGAATGTTTCTTCAGATGGTTGATGTAGCAGCTTTTGACATGAAGTGAAGACTGTAATGGCATATAAACCACTTCATCATGAATGCTTGTTGAAGTAGAACCAGTGGTCAGGCGACGTAACCAAGTATCTTGATGTGGTTAGAGATGCTGGTACGGTTGAACAGTGAAACTTAGAAGTATTATGAGTATTTCATACGATGAGTCACGAGGTCAGCACGGCTAGCCTACAAAATTGCAATACGTTACATCCCCCCCCCCCTTCGTTACATCTATTTGCTTGCCCTTCTATTTTATCTCTGTAGTTCCTTCAACTTTGATGATAATTCTGTCATTTATTTAGTTTCCTTTAATGTGGTCTTCTGTCAGTTCTTCTCCCCGACGATCTTCTTCGGCGCTGATTTCAAGCTCTAACAACAACACGGGATCTTTCTCTCAAGAACTAATTAACGCGTATAGACGAAAAAGGTTCTAAGTGCAAAATAATTTTTTTTCGTGAAAAATGATGTTCTTGGCAAGGCCTGAGTACCTTCTGTTGATAGTTTAATTGCTATAACACCCAAAAGATACCGTGGGCGTTAACATCGTCGTGAGGCAAGCACGTATTATGCAATGATAGTCTGGGAAATCTATATTTTAATTTAATTTATTTTCATTTTTTAAAAATAATTTTCTTAATCCGAGGCAAAAAAGATGGTTATCAGTCGTGACACAGGCTCTTTTGAGTACTGTCTGAGGTTTAGCGATTTTTGGAAATCACATGTGGTATTTCGAATATTCTCCGTATTTTTAATTATTTGGTACCTCCAATGGTTTCAACGAAACACCTTATATTTGGATAATCGTTTTTAAAGCATTAGATGCAACATGAAACAAATAATCTATAATTATTATTTTCCGATATATTTTGTGATCAATTATGGAGTTTAATCTTTTTTTTTGTTCTCCTGTAACATGTTTTTGGCACTTATTGTTGGAACGTTATCCATTTGCATGCCAATAGCATCTCCCGTTTCTTACGTCCATGTATTTATTTCACTGATGTGTTAACCTTCTAACTAATGCGACGCAATGAAGTGACACATTATTTTCTTTCGTAGAGATTATTTCTCTAGAGGTTCACATATCACATCTTTCATTCACAGACTTCGTACGTTTTCACAACAGTCAAGGTCTTTTCCTAGAATCTTGGTACAAGACCAAATTTACATATAAAAGACCTTTCCGAGAAAACATCTTGAACATGCTCAACTGGTCTTTTCGATTACTTGCAAGTGCTGTGTTATGAAGATATTTACCAGAGATTTAATATTTGTTTTCCTAAGTATTCAAAATTGTTTCTTTATTTTTTAAAGTATAGTATTGATTTGACTCCCACGTTCTCGCAGTCCCTAGAATATCGACCTATCAATTATCAAACGCTTATTGTAAACTAACTCAAATTATCTCTAGCAATGATATTAATCAGCTATAAATTGTGTAATTAAATGTCTGTTTTGGCCTTCATTCACCATCATAACTACTGTATTCCTAGATTTTCCTCGACCACTTTCGGATATTGTTCGGACAATCCCTCGTTTGGCACAACAGGGGGAGTATTGAATATCCTTCCCTGCTACTTCTAGTAGACGGTAGACATATCATAAGGGTCGGGTGAACGAGATGTCTATGAACTCGAACCATACAAATTCAAGTAATTCTTTTCCGGATTGATTTGTAAAAGCAAATGTACTGGCAAGAAAAAGATTGCAAGATGTGCCTTAAATAAAAATGTTTGTGTGTTTGGCAAATTTAAACGTCTAGAGTTTTTTTCCTAGAGAAGAAAATTTTCACTTCAATATTTCAAAACAAGAGACATTTTTTTATTTATATTTTATTAAAAAATGATGTACTCATAACAAATTGCGTTGCCTGGTGTGCAATATTTAGGCTTCCTAAATATGCAACCTGCAAACCTTAATATGGGATGTCGATCTGAAGTATATTGTACAATAAGTTCTAGAATCTAGACAGTTTTCTGAATCTATCTATAAAATGCAAAACTGTTAATACAGTTTAAACAATATTTAACTTCAAATCAAAGGTTACATCCCGTTACGATCAATTTCGTATCGAATAGTGTGTGGTTTCCTTAAACAACAAACACTTTCTCTTTATTTCTTTTTTAACTTACTTTATAAGGATAATTATGAACTTTACGCGCGCACAGCCAAACCAAGAGTATTAATGACAATATGTTCTGTAAAACAAATAAATGATTAATTTTTGTAATTTTTTTTCAATGTTTCTTCCATTTCTCGTTTAACACTTTTTTACAAATATTTCTTTCATTTCTTGCGACCAGTTTAGCATGGGAATAGTAAGTTGACAATGAGAAGACCTTTGTTGAGGTCTAATGCGGAGCTGTATTCAAAACGATAATTACATATTTTTTAGTACACATGTCATGAGATACTATTTTCTCTCGTAGCATTAGCTCAGAAAAAAAACCATGTGCTTATTCTTATCATTCCGTTTCAATTGTAAGTGCATCAAATATACAGAAATGTGATGGTCAATACAAGGAGTGGTTTTTAAAGTTAGCCAAACACTTCGTTGCTCTTAAAAGGAGTTTAGCACCTTTCGGAAGGTATTGGCAAGATTTTCACGCCTTGCTACTTGAAAACTCTGCTATTTACAAATACGTTTTCAATGATTTTTTCGAGAAGTTGATAACTTTGATAATCAATTCTCATGTGTAATATTTCTTGCGAATAATTTTGGCGTCTTTACTGTTTATTCACACCGTTTGAAGTGAAACAAATTGAATGTACATTGAATGATTTATGTCCCAGAAAAGTAAACCCGATTTTGCTGACATTGAGGATAAACACGATTTATCTCTACGGAAACAAGCAAGTGTTCACAGTGGTTGACGGGACGAAGACGAGAAGATGAGGTTCACGGTTTTGTTGTTTTTGTGGGCTTTAAGGCTCGTCGACATCGAGGTCATTAGAGCCCTAAAATTCTGTACAGGTAGGGAAAATGCAGTTACGTACTAAGGAGAGCCAACATGACTCTCCCCGCGAGTGGGACTCGCCGAATGACTCAATCATACCCACTAAAAACCCTCCTGAATTACAACATATCAAAGCGTGTCTCATATATCATTACATGAAAACATTACAACGAGGAAAATGAAAGATACCCTAGCCCTGGCAACCTACTAGCGTCGGGATCGAAAAGAACAGGAGGTGACCAAGAGAGGTCAGGAAAGAGAAAGGAAGGAGCCTTTCACAAGTAAGTGGAAGTAATGCCAGACTCAGCTCGGGGCCCCGTGTTTGCCAAATATGTACTTACTAGATGGAAGTCCCCTGGCGGGAGAGGTTAATGGTGATGCAGCAGATTGTGTTTCAACATTTTGTATTTAATACTTTGGAAAAAATAATTCACTGTTTTTAGCACCATATTAAAAACTGTGTATATCCCAGTGGAAAACGATAAGCTTATTTACTTTTCGGACGAAAGGGACCATCGCATCAATTTCGATGTAAAATCTCAGACTGAAATCCAAGGGAAACCTAAGCCGGGATGGGGTTTTTCACTTTACATGTGATACGTAATTTACATTTTGCATGTTTTTGCGTACTTTAAAATAAGTAGAAGTTCGAACATAAAAAGTTAATAAAAATAAAGGCACGTCATTATTGCGTGTAGAGAGTAGGGAAGTATTTAATGTAAGTTAACTCGTCGCCCAGGAGTTTGAACTGATCTCGTACCGCCCATTTCAAACAAATTTATGAAGTTTGATGAAAATATATTACCAAAGCAACATTCCTTTGGAAGTTTATTAAATGAGTAGAGTTCGTGAATAAGAATATACGATACATAGCTGCAAACTGGAGCATGTTAGGGATTTTGACGGGACATAGAGATAAGAACAAATTTCTTTATGGACGGAAAATATCAAGGAATGACCGGTACCTATGTTGCAAAGGAGAAGACAGAGTGGGACACATTATGTTTGATTGCTTAATAAACGGGGAAGATCGAGAGAATGGTTCCAGAAGAATAAGAAGGCATATTTGGAATCAAGAACTGGGGGAAATAAATTGAAAACGAAAGTAAGGACAACGACTTTGAAGAATTGTTGGCAGAAAGTTTGAGTTTGCGACGTGCGGCACGAATGAGAATATGGTAGGAAAGCAAGAGAACGAGGACTACGATGTAGGAGAAGAATGGGGAAGGAAGAAACAGTGAGAAATGAAAGTCTGGCAATGGCCAAGAGCTCGGGTACAGGGTACAAGTGTATAATAAGATAAATAAATAAATACCATTGGCAACCCCCTTGTTGTATGACCTGCTATTACCAGCATAGAGTTATCACGAAAAAAAACCCGTGAATTTCCCTGTTTGAGAAACGGGGGAAAATACAAATTGAGTACTGACTCATTTAGACATCTTCACCATGTTTTGTAAATAAATATAAATGCCCATGAAGTGTTATAACTTTCCATTCCACCGAAATATACCAACATATACATTAATACGCTAATGTCCCATATATTTTTCGTTCCTTTTCTGCGTAGCCGGAGGGAGCAAATCACACAATTGAAGTATCGTACGTTAGAATATAGAAAGTTGTGATGGCGATTCCCTACATTTCGTCTTTCGCCTTTTTCTTTCCGAGATAAAGGTTTTTAAAAAGTACATCACGAAAAGACGCTACTAGACTCATTTGTTTTAAAACTAAGTCATTTCGATTCCAGACAAATGAAATCACTGACACGTCTGGTAGGTCATGAACAATAAACGAATTCGTAGGGAATTGTACGTGAGTTACGTCATGGTCCTTTGTATAATATCATATACTATTTATAACTGTTTTATGTCCTATTTAAATTGTTGATGCTAAATATGAAACAGAGTGAAACTTACAACTAGTATATGGTATATGCTAGTATCTGTCACAATACTCAGGTCTATAAAATAGTCTGGCTAAATAAAAGAAAACGGTCTTATTATCCAGAATGTTAAGCATTATTATTATATAGAATGTTAGTTACATTCAATTTTCAAGAAATGGGGGAAAGTAGTATCTGCTACATAAATAAAATTAACTTTATTACTATTATTAGAGTCGACTTTCGACCGCTTAGCGGTCATCTTCAGTAATCTTCCTCCGGACAAGGAGAAGTGGCAAATGATTGTCCATAAAATTAACTTTTAATAATAAACATATTGTTGGCGTCTACACAAGTTAATTTTATTTTGAATTACGCCAACAAACAATCACCTATCGCATTTATATTTGCTACATAAAATTAAACATTCATCTTTTCATTCTGAATATCGGTTAGATTGAATTCTGTAGTCTAATTTACGATAAGTGGATGTATTTAGTCGTCCATTGTTTATTAATGAAACAACACTAATGCGTAAACAGGAATAGACTCATCTCTCAGTAGGTGTTTCTTCTCTTTTTCTTTACAAGAAGAGTATTCCACTTCACGTTTTGCGTGTTCATTATCCAAACACAACTGTGTAGAGATACTTGAAGCTACTTGAGTGCATGACGAGTAAAGAATGCAATTCCTCGTTTTGAGGGACGGAAGGCAAAATGTCAAATGAACATTTGGTGTTCATTGTTTTTTATTTTGAAAAACTTATTTTAAAAAGTGATGACGAGAAATGAAAGAGAAAAAATAAAAATACTTGAAATTTTATCAGCCATAATAATTACTGGGGATTGATATTCTTGCATTTTGGCCTATATGCAAGAATATCAATCCCCAAAAATAAAAATAATTATAAACGAAGTAAAAATAATTTTTAAAACAAAAAAATATTTGTATACTAATACAAATTAATAAATTTCTGCTAGTATCTTCTGTGTTAAGAGTCTCTAGAGTCCATTCACCATACCGTCTCAATAAAGTCTTTAATTTAATGAATTTATATTTCTAGAGGACTTAGCCCTCTCCCAGTATGCTATTCCGATTTGTGTCGTAGACAACTCTTTCACTCTATGGGGTTTTTTGTTAATTTTTACATGTAACAACTTGTCTTCTTTGTTTGTAGTGTATTCATGAATTTTCATTTTCCAAACGATATTTCTTTACAGTGTATGAAATACTTCATTATTTTGTCTTCTTCACCTGCTCATTTCAATTTTATTATATTCAATTTTATTTATTGTTAAAGTTTATCTAATGTGTGATTGTAGGTTTCCGTTGGACCCCGGAGCCGAAGAAGATGATTATGAGCTGTTAGCGGATGGTACTTTGTGGGTACCCCATATACAGGACAGGCCGTACGACAGCACGGAGTACTGCTTAGAGACGTTGATTGATGACGATGGAACAATCATAGACCGAACTTTCGTTTGTTTCTCTGTCAACAAAGCAGAGCAGACAACGATACTGCACAAGCTATTCTATCCTTTAGGTAAAAGGAATAAATAATTTAATTAATGCTTGGAGTGCATATTTTTTGTGCTTCTTAAAGTGCTTATGACACGTTTGTGACAGTTAACGTGATAAGGGCAAATACAAGATTCTCACAAACTTTTGCCAAATCGAACGTCAAAATTGTTCGAATTGTTTCGTTTTATTTGGTCTTAATGCAAAAGATGTAAATTACTATACCCCTATTATTACTATGATGTTAAAAAATCATGAGCTCTTGGCTGAGTAAAGGAATGATATCATTCCATTTGAGCGCGAAGGCTCGTTTGAACCATCTGAGTTTCTCCAAATGTACTTTTTGTAGTAGTTACACTTCTAAACCATGGAGAAGACTATGTTTCTACCCCCGTTTACCTTTATCTCCATCACCGTGAACATGAAAACATTACAGAAGGAAATTCAGACCTTTATGTTTTCATTATTTAACTCCGTTTAAATATGCTTCACGTTTGTACGTAAATTAACTTATAGTTCGTTTGTTAATAAAGAAAAAACGTTACATGAAAGAATTTTTGAAATTCATATGTACTCTTTAAACGCACTTCATCATTGCTGAGGGAATATCCGAAGTCGCGCTGGAATAAATTTTCACGAACATCGGGGAAATTTGTGCTGCAATACTCAAATACTCAAGAATACACACAGTAGATATTAAATCAATAGAATGATAAAGTCTCATATGTCACCGATTTTTTTTCTGTTTGAAATACGCCAAAGATGCATCACATCGACATCACAAAAAATAAATGTATCCGTATTTATTTTGATTGCGTCGATGTGTAATTTAAAATAGAACACGTAGGAGCATCCGAGGCGTAAATAGGACTCACATTTTCTTGGAGGAAGCAGGATCTTGAAAATTATCTCTTATGGGCGATCGCTTACTAATAATTTCCAATCGCATTCTGACGGATTACAGATTATATAGCAATTGAATAGTAACACCGCATGCGCAGCGCGGTCCAACAGGTGACCCGCGGGTCGCAAGCATTTTTCGCGGCTCGCGAGCAATAGTACATTTTACATCAAATTTTTCATCAAATTGGGGGCCGCAAATTTGTGAGAAAAAATACAAAATTGTGTTCAGAATTACCCCGTGATACATTACATTATGAAAACAATTTATTACACTACTAAATATTACAAATACTTAAAAAAATACAGATACTATTTAATTTTTTAGCTTAAAATAATATAAATCTGACGAGAATCAAAGTGTCGTGTTACAAATAAATAAATATGAACTATTTGTTTTATTCGTCGGGCAACATTATGCCAAACCCCATCCCGTGTCGACTTGATTGATCGAAAACGTGTGGAAAATGGCCTACGACTAAGATAAGTTGGACAGCGCTGAACTACAGCATTAGAAATTAACATGTAACAAATACTTCAATTTGTTTTCAAGTCAAATATTTTCAACAAGTACACAAAATATTTATCCTAACTTCTTTTTTTTTGGGGGGGGGGTTTATGCCCTTCTTCACTTCTTCCCGCATACTTTACGACGTAGAAGGATAAATAATGGCATGGCTATGAGATGATTCGAGGAACTTCGTGATTCTAGCAGGACCATACGTATACCTACGGTCGTTTACGCCGACCTCTCGTGGGACACGGAGTAGGTCTAAATAGTTTATCCGACTCATGCCAAAACAATTCAAGTGACTGACGCATGTACTCCATCGAAATGTACACATCCGTTAAGTGTGCATTAACAAACTCTTGAATTGAACCATTCCTCTCGCTGACGTCACCTCGATTCTAAAAGTACATTTCACAGAGATTTCATCTCAGAGAAAGAAATAAATCAGCTTGTTGAACGAGCAGCTCAGTCGGGATGCTTATGATTAAATATATAATCTTTTTCAAGTAATCATAGGTAGAACGCAGGTTAGAATCTCGATTAATCGAAGTTCCGTATTAATTTCGATACGTTCTAAGGAATAACACTATTATTTAGTTTTCCTTAATTGCTTTGTAAATTGATTACTCACGTTCGACAGTATATAGATTGAAGACGAAAACAAATGTACACAATTAACACTTTCTTTCTTAGTATCAAGTTTTTGAAATCAACATTATACGAATTGTAAGTTATGCTATGTAGCATTTGTCTATTCTTATCGATGAACTACCACACTATCCGTCCTCCAATGAATATCATTATGGAATTTTCAGTACAATCGACGTATGGCATATGACGTTCACGCTTCCCAAATGAGGAAGCAATTTTTTTTTAAATCCTACTTTTAGTTTTGTAAATAAAAAGAATAAAATCATAATGCAGATTAAAGAGGAATATTTTAAGAACATATGGGCAATATTTGTTTTTAACTGACTTAATATTCGCAACTGTGGAAAAGTCCAGTACTTTTGCGTCAATTTTGAATAAATTTTAGAATTGCGGATTCTGTTGAACAGTTGTTGACATAAGAAGTTTCTATACAGAAAAACAAGAAATTTGTAATTCCCATTCTTCTTCTTTCTCTTTTTCCTCTTTTAAAAGCACTACGACTATCGATTAAGCTCTGGCATCCTCAATCAAAGATACCTACTTTCTTCGATCTTAAACCTTTTTATGCCATCTTTTGACATTAATATTTCTCAGATAGTCCTCAACTACATCCAACGATGTATTCCGAGGCCTTTCTATCCTCTTCCCTGTATTCCTCCCATAAAACATTTCTTATAAAACATTTATCTCTTTATTATCATCATATACATTAACACTCAAATGTCCCCTGAATTTTTCTTTCCTTTGCTGCGTGTCTGGGCGGAGCAAATCATACAAATCAAGTATCGTACGTTAGAGCATTAAAAGGTGTAACTGCAGTTTCATATTATTTCATATTTTACCTTTTTTTTCTCGAGATAACAAAATTTAAAAATTACATCAAGAAAAGTAGATCATAGTCAAATACAGTTGAACTGAATTGCCTTCACTTTACTGAATTGTTTTTCTTTGTCCCTAGGTCTGTTGGTGTCGGTGCCCTTCTTACTGGCGACCGTGTACGTGTATGCGTCCATCCCAGAGTTGCGTGATCTGCACGGGAAGTCGCTGTGTTGCTATGCCAGTTGTATGGCAGCCGCATACTTGTCTCTGGCCGTTGTTCAGCTCTCCGGTGAAAACTTCAGTCAACCGGCTTGCTCGACGTTCGGTAATGCATCATTTTGAGTTTACATCTTATTCGACATTTTATGGTTCCTGCGGAAAGATTAGGAGCCGTCCAAAACATTACGTAACAAAAATAGTACTATTTTGTACAACCCCTCCCCTCTAATGCGTACCCGTACGATGCCTCTTACCCCCGAAACGCTACCCCTATCTCTCTGCCCCACCCCCCGAAGCTAAGATAAAATTTAGACGCTTTTCGGAAAAAAGTGGGAGCAAATGTTGGTGCACTAAATTAATTGATCATTCCTCATTTCTCTGCACTCTCAGTGAACTGTTTAGTACATGGGTTACAGTGACTAACTTAAAGGTTAAAATCTCTGATAAAACATACGCTATAAAACTTTGTGATACGTAACAGCCAGGCTAACAGTCCCCAACCCCAGACCTTAACCTCGTGTAGCGATGTCAGGTACTCCCCCTTCCCACCAAGGGCTGCGTTACGTAATTTGTGGACGACCCATTACGCCTTTATAAACATGTATTTAAAATAATCCACAATGACCTTTGACCCAAGTAGTAGAGTATCATGTCCCAGAATTTTATCGTTGTAATCCTCTCTGGGAAATCCAAAAAATTACTTTTTATTCGGATATTATGATAGTAGAAAATCAATAAAAGCAACACAAGGTATTCCTTTGGGTGTAGTGAAGGAGATTTCCTGAATTGGGAAGTGAGCTTGCAAGCTGCGGAGAGAGGAATGCTTGAGATTTTATGAAGCTCGGAAGACGAAACACCACGAAAAGCATTTCTGTAATAAATTTTAATTACTGAAATTGTAATTTTTGTGGTACATGGCACGTGTTTCAATAATAATTCGACTAAAATTACTTGTGAGGGCTTCTCGGGGGAATTTAGTCTTGGAACATTATTAGTTCTTTTTCTGTATATCATTTTGTTGATTTGGGTTGCATTTTAAGGCTTTGCTCGTCTAACGTGACCAAGGCTTTCTCGTTTCCTGTTCTTAGTTCCAATTGAAGTGTATACAACTATATTCATACTATGTGCATTGTATTATTGCAGTTCAATGAAGTCAATTTGAAGTTCTGAAATATTTTTTTGACATCCACTTTCACGAGCTGGATCTAGACACTTTTTGAAAAGAGGATTAATGCCGTGTAACATACACACCCCAATTTTTAGGACGATTTTCAGGATTTTTTTTTAATTTTCGCATTAGTTACGTAGGTTAATATCGACTACCAAAGTTTGCTGTAAATTCTGAGTGGCGCGGACTGTAGTGAGGTCGACTTCGCGTGGCCGGTTAGGTGCGCACGCGGCAGATTTTTGAGTCTTTGATGTGCGAGCTGATGAGAAGGACGGGCCAACCCGGGTGGAAACAGGCCTTCCTTCCCGATGACGTAGATTTTACCAGAAATGAATGAATTATTTAATGATTCTTTACTTTGTACAATTTACGTTCTCCTATTTTAAGACCATTTTTTCGCTCAAAAAAGTGCGTAAAGTACGAGAGAAGATAAGGTAGTTAATTTCAATTAAGTTCGTCTAAAATTTTCTTACACTTCTCTCGCGACCATCGGTCTTGTCGCGTCTGAAGAAATTTGCAGCGTGACAATCTAAACGATGAGATTCGACAACGAAACGCAGCACCAATCGGATACCAAGCATCATACAACATAGGCCGTGAAACTTTTTAAATTAAGTTGTAGGAGGTCACTAGATTAATTGATTTGAATAATCCATTGAAATATATTCATCATCTAGTCATTTGAAAAATGTCTATTTACCTAAAGCAGCGCTGTCCAATTTATTCCACGGACCATTTTCTAAACATTTTCGATCGACCGATCGGGTCGGTTCGGGATGAAGTTTGGCCAAATTGTGCCCGACGAATAAAGCTAATGGGTCAATTTTTATTAATCTGTACTACGATATTATTATTCTCATCAACAAGTTTATATAATTTCAAGCTGTAAAAATTAAATAGTGTACTTCTTTTTTACTGATATTTTAATATTTAGTATTGTAATGTTTTCATAATGTATAATGTATGGTATGACGGGACGAGTTCGGTATGATTCCATACAAAATTTTCTATTATCTCTCACAGGGCATGCCGAGTCAAATATTAATTCTAACAGCTTAGATTTATAATCCGTAGTGTGCTCCCTAACGGTTGATGAAAAACTTGATGTAAAATATACTACATATCGCGGAACGTAAATACGAGTCGCTACTTGGACAGCGCTGATCAAAAGCATTTATCTTGTGAAGTGTTTTAGCACTGAATGGAAAAACTCCACACATTTTTATTCGCTTTTGCAACTCACTATAATCTCATTTTCAGCAGAGCTCGAGGTAACACGTAACGATCATAATGAGAGAGTACGCATTACCATTTCATGATTGCGTAGCACCTCTCTCAAATTGATCACAGTGCTGTGGCATTAATTATTAATCTACAAACCCATGCCTTTTTCGCATATCAGCGGGCCAGTGAAACCACACTACTCTCGTGAAGGCCATTAGAGAAACGCCTCTTCTTGGAAATGAAAATCATAAGATGAATGATCTGTCCGCTAGTAGGTTTGTGTAGCCAAGGTACGACCCTCCATTCTAAGTAGCTTTACCGGGAAATGAGAGAGACGAAACACCACCGACCCGTTAACCAAATCAAGTCAATAAATAATTAACTCATTGTATAATATATTGCTACCACACGAGAATTTGTTACATTCGATATAATTGGCTTGACTTGAGAAACAGGCGTTATCTTTCACTCTTTGAAACCTGAAAATAACAATACAGATGAAATCAATAATTTACTGTCTTTATAGTTTCATAGATTTTCCTGACTAATGTTTCAAGACACAATTATAATGTGGAATACTTAAATGTTATGTGGTTACTATTTGCGGATTCATAAGTAAAAGCAGTTACAGTAATACCTGTACGTGTTCCAACTGGCACACTTATATGTGATTCAAATAAAATGTGTCCAATTAAAACAACCCATGTGACATATGAAATAAATCGATGTATTTTTTCACTCACCACGACTTCTCCCATTAAGGTTCTGAGTCTTTCATGCGCAGTGTTTATGTCGAGCTTGTTAGCTCAGATAAATCCGTTTTCAAAGCAATCCTGTCTAGAGGTATTCATTGATGTGATCCGAATCAACCATTTCCTTCCATTTCAAGCTGCAACGAGTGAAATCAAGACATATTTTCTCTTACACATTCCACCATTCTCAACACGTATGCATCTTACTCAATTCGGTGAAACCTAGTCCAATTATTTTTAGTGTTCTTTTCAACTGCTTGTACAAACTACAATTATTTGTTTAATACGATGTTTAAGTGGAAAATGTTGTATTGTAATTGTTACAAGTGCCTATATTTCATCACAAAATTAGGAAGAAAACAGATTTTCCCCCTTGAATATTATATCGGAGATTAGCTTATTACAAATGTTTGCTCCATGCAAGTCTACTAAATATAATGCATTACATGTTTGTATAGATAGTGTATTTGTGTTTATCCTTACACAATGTTTATTATGCGTTAAATTAAGTAAATGTTTTCCACGTGGTCTTACGCTGTTTATGCCTGCTTTTTACAGTAAATTTCATGAAATTTAGAATAGAGTTCATGAAATTCATATTTAAATTCATGCACAATTAGTGTAGTGTAAGTGTGTGTGCTTGCCTTCATGACTGCGATATTTGTGATCGATTTTGTGTACATTGTATTGAAGTTAAGAAAAACTCGGTGATATTTGGAGAACTGATATAGAACCCTCCCCCGAAGTAGACTGAGACGTCATTATTTCTTTCAACTTCATTATTTCCTTTTGAAAGTATTGCTATTATAGATACGAGTAAAAATAGTTAATTAATAGTGAACTTTTTTTAGTAAATCATAATATTTTAATGAACACAAATATTAGATTTCCATTTTATCCAAAATTAATTTTTTATTAACTTTATATTTAGGTTGTACTTTATGTGACAATGAAGTTCTATTACAAACAATAGAACAATCTTAAAAGTAATGAACTTCCGTTGCATCATCACTGTACGTGCAGTCAAGTTGAAACATTTAATCTAAAATCTACTCTTGGGTGTCCGAGTTGTCTGCAGTAATTTTCTACTAGTCCGAGTTGTCTACTTGTGTTCTTCTTGGTAACTTAGACTCGCATCATAAGTACGATAGAAACAACATAACACGAAATTACTGAAAGAAAACAATAGTTTTTGAAATTCTTTTAAACGCTTTCAGTTGTCATACCACTTGTAATAATACTTAAAATCAATCTCGTTGTCCCCAATTTCAAACAAAATAATGAGTGGTAAGCATTAATACCTTTTCATCGTTGCCCCATTTGTGAACCTTAAAATGCAAACTGCAAATGAAAATAAGTGAAAACGAGAAACGGACATAGCAGTTTTTTCCGATCTTTCGGCCATGGCAAATACAACCGCCTCGTCTGCAAACGGTGACATTACGAGGTTCTCAGAAGCAATTTCCTAATTTACTTATTGTCCTATCCATTCGACAATGGCAGAGTTCATATCCTTGCTTTACTATATATCTGTCTTTTTTCTTTATCACTTTGTCTTTTTGTGTTTACGTTCTCAGAGTCCAGGTACTCCATACATGTGGTCTTCTTTCCCAATTAGCAATCTCTGTCTTATCAGTTTTCGACTTCCTTCTTCATTATATCATGAGTTTCTCCTAACTGCAACACAAAATCTCAGAACGCAAAATACGATTCTTCAGTTCTTATGCAATGCTGCCCTATCCTCATTGTGAATCGCCTAAATCTCTTCATTTAATTTATCTGGCTCTCTCCTCCTCATATATATCACAGTCCCACTTCGGATATAGCAATCATCGTCCAAACACGCAATTAGAGCCATTAGGAATTTCCCAAACATATGTCGGAGACAGCGAGTGTGAACAAGGCCACAGCCAATGTTTGCGAAGAATTCAGTCTGCGAACATGTGAGTCGGAGGTCAAGGTGGACTCCCACAGATGTTCCGCGGAAGTCTAACGGTTGCTTTCAAGAAGACTTGGCAGAAGGTAGATCCTAAAGGGGCAAGTACACGGGACTAGTGAATGCTGCTTTTCAACACCGCTTCGTGTCTCCGCACAGTGGAGTATATCGAGGCGAAACCTGGCCAAATGTATTTTATCCAGTAAATTTGGTGTATTGTGACGAAAAATAATGGTTAAGTATATAAACCAATTTGGTGTCCATTATTCATGTTAAGAAATTTTTTACATCTTTTTAATTGTTTATATAGATTTGATACATAATCTCTCGAATCAAAAATACATTTAACTTAACATGACATTTGTTTATAGACATATAAACGATAATTCACCATATTCCAACAAATTCACGGGATAAATTTTTTTTGGCCAGATTTCTCCTCAATATACTCCACTGTGAGACGTCACGAAGCGGTGTTGAAAAGCGGCGTTCACTAGCCCCGTCTACATCCCCCTTAAGTAGCAAGCGATTCATTTGCTCATAAAATGACAGTAGTAGAAAAGTAACCCACTGTAATAAGCGCTGTTGGGGCAATTTGAATAATTCAGCCTCGTCTTTAGTTAGGGAGTAACTACATACATAGTCACGAAATAAAATGCGAAGTTTGGGATTCTAGTATGTTTTTATGATGTACTTGATGGATTGGGATTACACTTAAATATTCTACAATGGAACAAATTATTTCAAACGTTTCATGTCAGAAATGTTATTAATTAAGAAGCATATGGGAGTTTTAATTTAAAAATCGAATTTTGTACAATGCTATTTTGTAACGTTTTTATGATTTCTGATCCTTGTATTCATATTTGTGTTAATATTTACTTTTATTAGTTCAGTTGTTATGTTACTATCTACTATTTGTTGTTACACCGTGTTACAAGGGTCGAAACGCTTTGTGTTGAAAAATATCACAATAAATATTGTAAACTGTCCAAATAATTTCGTGTATAATGTTTCATTATCCACGATGTGAATAACGTTTAAAACAAGACACTTATCTATCGTACTAGTAATTATGTATTTCTAAATGTACAACTCTAGAATATCACATGACTTCAGGTCGCATTGAGTTAAGAAGAAATCGTACACACCTTTTTGCAACCTCCTCTGGTTATGTAGGTGTCACCTGTAACCATAACGTGTGGATTTCCAACTCTTTTCCGGTGCTTAAAAAGCCTTCAATATCCTATTCTAATACGACAATATATCACTATTATAGTGATATATCATAAATTACATAAATTAATATAATTTTTACTCAATCGTTACATGGTTCTGTTGATTAAATCTGTGCCAAAATTCCGACTTCTATTATCTCCGATTCATCCTGTGGGCACTTTTATGATAATTGATGCGTCCCCTTCTTACATCCGGTCAGGAAACTAATTACCCTCCTCCATATACTGTCACATACCAATTGAAAGTATTTTTAAAATATTTTTTTCATATTTGTCAAATAACATTTGATAATATTACGTACTTATTAAATAACATTTTTCAATTCCATTAAATATAAATTCTTAAGATATTATGAATAGTAGTTAACACTCATTATTATTATTTTATATTCACCAACTGTACTCCCATTAGGAGAGTATCAAGAAATTACTTTTTTATATGATTGGATTTTTTAATCTTGAACTAAATACGAGCGCATCTTGTATTACCCTCCGTGTAACTCACCAGCAGCTAAAACCTATTTTCTGCTTTTAGATAAGTGTCACCGGATAAACTCCGCGTACGAAGATCTACACGATTAATCATTTTAATCTACCAATAAGGATATTTTCTGTAGATGGCTTGACACTGGTGCAGCCCCCAAAGGGGGTTTACTGGGGGAGGGGGTTTACCCTCCAGCGAGCGCAAGCGAGTTTGTGAATATACTCCTTTTTATTCACATCTTAGATCAAATATGATTTTCAAGAAGCATTGCTCATCCCGTTCTCAATCACACCACAAAAACGAATTTCCTAGCTTTGCTTTTAGTATTTCTGACTTCGTTGCTGCCTAACTGCTTGTATCCTATCTGCTGATCCATGCAACCAATACCTCAAAAACACTTCATGGGCGTGGATGATGACGTGTTATCAGGTTACTGTTGCGTCAAGACAAATAAATAAGTCATTGTCACAGTAGTTTTCTCCGTAGAGTAATCTTCGGTTCTTCATCGATGAATTGACTGAAAAACGATAAACAACATTTCCACGATTTTGTCTTGTGATTCTTCTCTGACGAATACTTATTTTCCGACATATTCTTCACTATTTTGAGCAAATGTAGAGGTGAATACTTAATTGATTCTTTTGGACTCAAAGAACAAAGAAATTCAAAATATATTATAAAGAATGTTAAAGTAAACTTAAAGTAAAAATTATGAAACCGCAATTACGAAAAATTCTCTCGTGGACTCACTGCAATGGACGGGTGTAATTTACGCACGACGACTAAAACTTTACATTTTGAAAATATTACATATTTATGTACGTTATTAATAAGCGGATTATGTTAATTAGGAATTTTATGTATGTATAAGGAAATTTATATATTAATAAGGAACTTTATATATTTGAAACTGTTTTTTTGGCATTGATGAGGCTCACTGCAAAAGAATTTTTGATGGTCTTATTTTGAAGTTATAAATTTGTGGTGAATGTTATTTGTCGAATTTACACCATAGCTCGTGAACTAGTTGATATATAGCGTTCACATTATCTTGGTTTTTATTGTTACTTCAAGTAACCAAAAAATGTCTATTTTTTAATATTACTCTTGATAGATGCGAGATCTTAAATGCTTGAAAAAGTATAAGGTACAGGAAACCGTGCAAACATTCCCACTTCCACCGCTTCTATACCCCTACATATACTAACCCTATTCATGCTTCATACACCTGTATATTATGATTTTCATTTTCCTAAATTAAGTTTTATTTTGCTTTATACAAATTTCTTATATGGTAAGTGCTTTTACGACATTCTGTACCATTTCGAAACAAAAATTATTCACAAACATTTAGCACATGAAACTAATACATTAAATCAGGAAATATCAGACAAAATACAAAGGATAAATCAATTAATTACTTACACCCAAATTGAGAGTGGGAACTAGTTTAAACGTGTTTAAACGAGTTTAAACAATATTGTCTTCCAAAGTTTTTATTTTTCTTCATTTTCATCGTCGTCACTACATGCCTCAGTGTCATTGCAGGCATCTCTATTATTGAATGCAAGCCGCAAGATGCGAGCTTCAAAATTTTCTTCTTTAAATGAAGATCTGCGTGGATTGAAAATCGATCTCGGGATGGAAAAGCTCCTCTCAATCGAAGCAGAAGATAAACCGATAAAATTGAAATATATTGCTTAATTATGCTTTATTTAATAAAAGTATGCTTCATTTTGTTTCCAAATATTGCAGTTTGTCATAAGCAGAGTTCAAGTAGCAATCATTTGTGTTGTAACGTTGTACTTTTAAGACTTCTGCTAAAGCTTCTGAACTTGGATCTCTACTATTACGAAAGGGACTGAATGTTGTAACGTTTCTGTCTAGAATTACGTTACAGCCACGAAAACGCATCAACAATGAAGTTGAATGAAATAAGTATTTTATTCGTTTTTTTATAATAAGAATCCACTAACTGAATAATGCGTATTTAATAAATTAAATTCGGGTGGATGCTGCTTTTTCGATTGGAAATTGAATTGAATTCACACACTTAAAAAAAATGACGGTAGTGATTCCTTATCATTCTGTTTAACTCTTGTGTCACGGTATACTAAATAATTCAAACTTCAATATTTTGAGTAGTTACTAGGAATACGATTTATTTGGTTAAGTACAAAAGCACCAAAGGAATGACTGTAAACTACCCTTTACCCAACGTACATCACATTGTTTAACAGAATTTAACATAGTTTAAGTTTCTACTTCATGGCAAGCAAATACACAAAAAATATTGAGAATTAACAAAGTTTTCTCTCGGTAAAGCTCCTAACATACTTCCCGAATGTAATTTCAATGTACGTGAGTAACGCAGGACACAATATGATGAGTGAAGAACGATTTTTTGCTGTTCTCATATTGCGCAGATTATTAGAGACCTGAAGGAATGATGCAGTCAATTACGCAAACTTACCTTGCGCGTATAGTAGGGTCGTGGAACTTTTTTACCCATTACTCCAATATTTAAATAAATTTATTGTCAAATAGAAAGTTCCAACGAGGAGAATATAAACCTCTTGGGAATCAAGCAAGGAACCATTCCATTCGTTCCAATTATATTCTAAAGAATCTAAAAAACAGTTATTTATCAAATAGGTGATGTTCTCAAGTCTTTAAATGGTTCCGAAATTATTCCTTTTATCTATTAAAAAGCTCTCAATAATCTATTAATTTGCTTATGGAGCCCCAAGTTATGAAAGTGAGATTACATTATGTTATTTAAATTCAAACGTTTAATTAAACCTTCTGATGATTAATGATAATACTGAGAGATTCAGGAGGAATGTTCACCTGAAATGTTTTCTAGACGAACCAAGTGAAATTGAAAGGATTTCTCTAAGGTTAAAGTCGCCACATAGAGCTAATCATTTAACGTATTTAATTTTTTAATTTTCGTATTGTCTCTCGCATTCTCTAATTTCACGTTTATATTCCCTTTAAAGACGCGCTGACTGAATCGAAACGCAAAAATCTTTTCTTTCCCTGCCCTTTCCGTATTTTAACTACAAATAACATGGGGACAAATTCTTAATAGTATTAACATAACGAGGAACCACCAAAATTTTTAGAAAACATCTCGTATTCTTCCTTCAACTGCCGCTATCGTCTTCACCATTAGACGAATGTCGCTTGTTTTCGAAGGAATAATTCCGTTTTGACTCTGTGCCGATACATTGATGCTGCACTTTAATACTCTACCATTACGCCGCACGTTAAAACTAAAAGTTCATGACGTCATTGCGTAAAGATATACGTCGAGATTGTGCAAAATTCACTTATGTGAACAAATAATAATTTAATATTAAATGTGAATTAATACTTGTTAATATTTAGTTATTTATAAAATAGAGAAAATCCGAGAGTAAATATTAAGTGAAATAATATTTACTTATTATTTTTAATTATCTTCTTTAATTCAATATATGTTAAAGCTTCATTTACGTTGTCTAAAATAATTCCAAAAATTTTGAAATATGAGCTCCTCACATACTAAATCTATAGTGCTCCTCCCGAAATTTTATAATTTAAATAAAGTTCTCTAACTTCTTAAATTATTGTTAATTTATCACTTGTTAATTCATTAATAACTTGATTAAAAACTACTGAACAAATTTTAAATATTTAAAGGATTTTCTGGTATATTGCGAACCAGCGTTTTAATTGGTGTTCAAGTGAAGACAGCTGTAATGGATGCATATAAGATAGGTAGGCAGAATGATAAAGAACTGATGTGCCAGTGGTGAAGAGTGAGTAGAAATGTCATGCTTTTCATTTTACTGAACCGAGCCCACTGAATTATTTCACTAAACTATTCTTTTAAATACGTTTGTCCGAACATGTTTATTTGCAAAGTCATTTTCCTTTTCACTACATTACATGTGTGCATCGAACAAGCTCTAATGATTAGAGAAAATCATAAAATAAAATGATAGATAAGAATGGGCATTAGCGGTGGAACGATTTTTCTGAGAATGTCACATTAAACATGATTCTGAGAAGGTTAATAAGTGTTTATTTGGACGTGGGTTTCATAATGTAGGTCAGTCTGTGCCCGTATATAATGAAGTGTTAACAGAGGACCAACTGCTTATACAACCATAAAGCCACTTACTTGCGGAGTACCCCAAGGATCAATTCTCGGCCCTATACTCTTTTTATTGTATGTGAACGACATGTCATCATCCACATCAGATTGCAAAATGGTTCTTTTTGCTGATGACACTAATTTACTATGTAAACACGCCATCGCTCAAAAAGTTTTGTCTAACCTTTCGACTTGGTTCCATGCAAATCGTCTCATTGTAAACACTGACAAAACAGTGGTATATGTCATTTCACAATAGTAATAAAAAACCTTTACCCCAAGCTTATAAATTTATAAATTTATTGTCAAAAAACAGTACAAACTGCGTATGACCACGTGGAGGACAATAAACTAATTTACTCTCCGGAAGCAAGCAAGGGACCATCCCATCAATTCCGATCAAGGGCCCTAAGGCAGAGGCGGATTCAAAAATTTCAGCAAAAGTTCCTAGATAAGATAAAAAGTTAGCTACGAGTTATAATACTAATAGAATGACAATATGTTTGTAATATAACGCAAAAAATTTACATGTACAAATTATTATCGAACTATCGATTATTCTGAGTATAGTGTTTAAAAATCATAAGAGTTGAAAAAACACTAAATTCACGATTTATTGTTACAATAAACACGCCCGTAGACAAAACCTAGAGAACCTGTATAATAAATCCGCCTCTACCAGAAGGAAAAACGGAGAAAAACCCGGGCCATACACATTTCGTAGTTTTCATTCGGTTAAAATGATATATTATAATTACAGTTTTACTGTATATTGGTTTTATTACTGACTCTATATGATTAATTTTTGTAAAATTACCGATTCCCATCACACTTAAGGTCTTTGATTGACTTAATGATATAACAATATTTCTAACATTTATGCGTGTTTAAAATCAGCTAGAATCCATCAATGTTTTTTCGTCAATTCATCATAACACTTCATCAATTTGTTTTTGTAATTTTTATTTAAGAGTTTTTGTAATTTTTGCATTTATTTACATGATAATACAGTGATTTTTCTTTCATGTTAAGCATTTAATGATAAGAAATTGTTGTTAGGTACGTCCTAATGACACCAGTGCTTTCAATTATTTGATATGATTTTAGAATCGAATTTTTTCATGTTAATGCATCAGAAAATCACCAGAATATCTCATAACAATGATGTATGATGTGCCTGGTAAATTGGGTTGTAATTAATTTCATTTTTCTTGTTAAGTGTACTTGTACATAATTCAAATAAGGTTATGTAATACTACGTCAGAGGCAGAGAGTTTGGTTTTCAATGAACTATTTGATATACCCCTTTTGTCTTCTCTTAATACTTCTAGGAGTTCAGTGTAACATAACAAGAATTCTCATGTGAAGCTGCTACTATAAAATAAGTCTAATTCAGTAATCACTTTAAAATTCAGTTTATTCTCAAAAATTTTCCCAGAGGAACTTTCTCCTGATCCAAAGTAAAAAATGATTTTATGGTATTTGATTGTAGGGATATTATTTAAAATAAAATATTGTTTAACTTATGTTAAGACTGCTATGGTGTTTTGTTTTGCTCTCCATTATAAAAGATTATTCCAAAATGTCAAGAGTTTCCTTGATGAAATTTTTCTACTGTTCTTGTTTAGTTTATTATAGTATTTAAAAATAGTTATCTTGCTCCAAACTGTACACTAGATGTGTTTGTGCAATTATCTGCAAGACCAATTTTGTGATGAACTATAACTTGTTATTTCTGAGCTGATAATCCAAAGATGTAAGTCCGGAAAAGTGGACAAGAAATTTTATTAAATGGAATTATTTATGTGTTTTTTAGCTTTTTTCTTAACAATCCTTTTAAATCACTTAAAACCTTGGTTTATTTTTTAAGTAATTTATAAACAGTGGTACTTCCATAAACTGACACATCTCAATTTTTTAACTCCCTGTAATTTTTTTCTGCACTGACCATAATTTCCCAAAAAGGGACACTTATCTAGAGCAGACAAATAAAGTCCCATGAATGTCCGTTATAGGGAAGTCGCACTATATACACTCAAATAGACAAAAATTAGTTTCTATTACTGTTTGACATGTAATATATTGAGATTTGGCTAATATTTTTCTTCTTTCTCTTTTCCAGCATACATTATTCAGTTTTCATTCGTTACCTGTTTCTTCTGGCTTAATATTTTATGTGTGGATGTTTGTTGGTATATACTGTAAGTTCAACAAAGTTTTACTTCTCTGGAATATTACATAATCAAAGTTGTAACTAATTATAATGTCTACTTTTTATTTCAGTGCATTCACTGGTGCTATATACTACTACCCAAATATGCCACGGTGGCGATTTTGGGAAGAGAGGGGTTGGTTGAGAGTGGAGGATGAAGTAGACAAAGAAAAAGATATACTCTTTGCTCGAAAAGTATTTATTGGGTATTCCATTTACGCGTGGGGTTTGCCGACTATTCTGCTAATTATTGTCATAATTCTTGATTTAAATCCATCTCTACCTATATCATATGTGAAGCCAAGCATGGGTGAACTGGTTTGCTGGTTCAGTAGTAAGTACAATTTCAGTGAGTATAAAAATTCTTATAAAATAGAATTATAAAGCTTAGTGAAATATTTGTTTTATGCTTAATGACGTATATATTTTATATGATATATATTAACTTAACAGATGAACAGGGTGCACTGCAATACTTTTATGGACCTATTGGATGTATTCTGTTGGTGAATATCATACTCTTCAGTGTAACAATGTATCGAATCTGTGGTCATCCTTGGAATCCAAGAGGTCCTCACAGAACTCCCAAACAAAGGTATGTTTTGTCTTAGTATAATATTCAAAATGTTTTCACTTAGAAATTATTGCAATTAGTGATCCTGGTTTGTATTTTAGATTGCATTAGATTATTAAAACTCCAATTGCAAAATTTGTTCTTCATATTCTAATTATTTGTTTTTCTCTGGTTTACCTTTACACTCTTGATGGAATTGCTTGCATCCAGAGGGTAAATTAACCTATTGTCCTCCATGTGTAATATGTTTTCAATTGCTTTATTGCAATAATTCAATTAATTTTTTTAATTTTTTTTTTTCAGGGCTCGAATGTGTTTAGTTTTGTTCTTGGCCATGGGAATTAGTTGGGTGATGGAAATAGTATCATGGGCAGTAGGTGGGCCACCATATGTATGGGCATTTACTGATGCTTTTAATGTACTTCAGGGTGTGGTTATTTTCATTATATTTGTTATGGAGCCTCGAGTAAGAATGTTGGTCAGTAATAAACTCTGCAAAAGTAATAGGTTAGCTTTTTATTCCAGACCATAATACCATTATCCATATAATATCTGGAGCAAGTAATTTTTATAATATTTATGAATCAAGCGTTAGAAAAGTTTATAAATATGTTTAAATAAGTGATTCATTTTGAATTTAAGAAGAGATAATTCTTAAGAATATTGGATGTTTTTAGAGGAAATTCTTATCCTTGAACATGTCTGAGTCAAAGTAATGAAATAATTGAAGACAAAAGGAAAAAACTGGAAATACAAATATAGATTATGTGCTCTTTTCAATTCAGTAGTTAAATCTATGCATTGCAATATGTGAGAAAAAAACAAACATGCTCTTTGAGAAAAATATGCCATTGTAATCTGTAAATTTGTTTTCTTCTGTAAATCATCTCATAAATTCAAATGACCACACTACTTCACAGTAGTAAGAAAAAGTAAAAGATGGTTTGACAGAAGAGGATAAAATATTTGTTGGCATTTATGATGAAGGTAATAGTATTTATTAATAATTTAATGGAGGTGATTCAAACTATGGGGATATGTATGTGTGAAGCATAATACCCAATGCTTTTATAAATAAAGGAGTTGGTGGTTCTGTGAGGTCAGCTTTTAGTTTTAATTTCAACCGATTAATAGATGTATTGTTCTAGAAGGAAAAAGTAAAAAAAAAATACCAGTTATTTTCAGGGACAGGGGACTCCAACATTTTAACTTGAAGGCCAAACTGAAAAATTATAGTATACTGGTGAGCTACCTATTTTTATTACAATGTAAATACCATTTGTACCTTTTTACAATATTGATTAAATATGTATTTAGAACATTATCAGATAGAAATACTTGACTTCTTGGATTTTGATGTTTACTAAAATATTAACTAAGAATGTCAATATACATTTAATGATATTTATTAACTCAAGAGTCAATACTGGTTTGGAAAAACATAATTTATCATGTTTCTCTAATGAGTCATTTTTTGACTTTGTGTAGATGTGAGATGCGTGAAGTAGCTTTTGACTAAAAATATCTGTCCACTTTGGGTCAAACAGTGATACCCTTGTCACCAGAATAGATGTAAGTACTCATCATATAATCTGGAGTCTGGCCACAGGCTATACCTGGCCTTTGACCCATAGTTCAAAAACCCCTGTTCTAGGAAAAGATAATTCAAAAACACTACCAATGACAATATTTTTTTTAACGGTACACGTGTTAAAAAAATGTCATCTGTAAGATATAATCCAAGTTTATAATTGTGTGACACTGCTATATGGCAAAATTATAAACAATTAAATGAACTTATCTATTTTCAAGTATAAGGTTTTGCAACTTCATAAATTGTTATGCAGATGTTATTAGTATTTATTATGCATTAAATGTAATTATTAATGAATTTTCCTTCTGGTGAAAATTATTCTCAGATCAATAATTTGTAGTATATTTTTTCAAATGAACCAAAATGAATCATTTTGAGTTACTTTGTATTCTCTCTTACATATGTAGAAATAATTTTAAAAAAACTGATAATAATATTATTGATAATTATATAAGTAATAAGGTTGTAATATTAAAATCTAATGTGAAGATGAAAAAGTATTGATTGTTTTTATTTGAATTCATAATTAATTTATTCTTACACACTGTTGGTTATTGAATGAGACTTGTATCCTTAAAGTATTGAATAATTTCTCCTCTGTGATATTTTGTATTGCATTTTACTATATTAGCAAAAAAGAAAACTGAATTTATTTTTGAATCTTTTCACTCTTGTTTTTTATCCTTCCTTTTGATACTTTTTCTTTTTCAGGGAGTAAACTTTTATTTTCTCAACAAATTCAAAAAAATTTGTTATATATTATTCTATTGCTGCCAGACCCATCAAAAATACATTAAAGTAACTGATTAATTTCTCCAGTATTTCATGCAAAAAAATTGGATTCAGTCAGAGTTGTGGAGAGTCCTTAGTTATCACTAGATGGATATGTGTCATGGAGGGGAGGGAGATTGAGAATACATATTTTACTCAAATTCATTTTATGATTCTTGGACAAACATTTCTTAATTACCATTGAATATATAAATTAATACAAAATTGATGAGACATTAAATGAAGAAACTTGTAAGAGACTTCTGGACCTTCCCTGTTGGTACCTTGTGGTTTTGGTATCTGGGTTTAACAATATACTTAGCCTTACCTATGGGTTTTTATTTATGAACATGCACCAATATATTCATAATAATTCTTCAACTGTATTGTTTTCCTTGTAAATACAGGTTGTCCTGAAGTAGGAATGTAGTCAGGTTTATGATTTGGTTGGTTGTTCTCTTAGTGGGGATACTAGATAACTTATCTCTTCCACAAATGTACTGAATTATGACTCAAATCCTCACCAAAGTTTCTAGAACTCCTAGAACTTTCAAATAATTATCAACCTGCATAAACTGCAGACAGTTATTGGTGAAAATTCTGGAGTAGTATCGATTGCTACATTTGTTCAATTTTCAATTATATAAGACAAATAAATAAATATGATTGCAGATTAATAAAATGTAATTATAACTATTTATGTTGGAATTTGTTCAAATAATGAATGAGGAGAAAGGGGTTAAAACAGTTCAGGGATGGGGTGAAGAGTATGTAACAAGTTACATTGAATACAGATATTTCACCTTTCAATATTCTGATCTCTGACTAAATTTATCTACTTCTCTTCACACTGAATCCTACCTTCAGTTGCACTGCCAATTAATTCCTCATAAAAATTAAAGTTATGATTAAAATTATAAAATGTTTAAATTTATTTAATGATTTAACAAAAGTTATGATTTGTTTGTGATATTACATGGAATAATAAATTCATAGTGGTATTTATTGTGGTATGATGGTACATATTTATGAGGTAACTCTTTTACAATATATGATACATAAAATTAATTAATAACCTATAGATATTGTAACAGGCACCCAACTATTGTTCTTATTTTAAGGTGTCACATGTCATGGTTTTGCCTTCGAGCACTGAAATGTTTAATTCATTGCGGTAAAACACAAATGTTCAAATATTTTTTAAATGTATGAAATCTAAGATGAAAGTTCCTAAAACACAAGAAACTGTGAAGACATGTACCTGACTCAATATCATGATAAAAAAGATGAAAAAAAAAAGTTTTTGCTGTACAAATTATTGAAAGGTTATTACATACAATTAAACACTTTTATCTTCCAAAATAGATTATTTTAAGTAATGGCAGGAAATGCATAATTTCATTTCAATTCAGGCTAATATTTTGAATGCAATAATTGACAATTTTCAGTTTTGTTAAAAAATCCAGATATGGATGGGATTGTGTTTCGTACATAACAAAATGCAGAGATAAACCACCAGTCAATATAACTAAACACAAACTCACAATATAACACAAACATGCACCACCAATTGACAAATATATTTAAACATTTACAGAATATTTTAAGGAACAAATGTCATGTAATATCACAAATGATAGCATGAAAAAATAATAAAACAACCATAAAAATATAGAGCTGAAAAGATGCATTTCTTTATTTTTTTCCAAATTTAACCAAAGTGTTTCAAAATGACAAAAAACAAGCACACAAAAACTTCACAAATTCCACAAAATTTAAAGCTGGAATGGCACATTTTTATCCCTTTCCACTGCTCTCTTACTGAATTTTGTGAAGTTTTTGTATGTTCATTCAATTGTATGATCATCTATTGTTCATGCATTTTTTGTGTGCATGTGAAATGCCACCATGTACTTTTATAAAAAAAAGTCCGTGAAATTCTGAAAGTAGATTTTTCTCTAATAGTAGTGGAGACTTTTAGTAAGCACTCTTCTTCTCAGGTATTTACAGTTTTGACTAATACGACCTGAATACGACACAGAGGCATTTTCCTCTTTGAATGAAACTTTGTTCCCGCGTGTGTAACTAACATTGTACCAACATGTCGATATCATTGATTACTAAGTCTCCCTATTTTTTTACAGACAATCAGTTACTTATCTTCCCATAGCTTTCTATCCTCTCTATTTTTGGCTTTGTGTTGCATCAAAATTACTGTTAAACATTTTATTTTACCAATTTTGGGCTTCGCCGTAATAATCGGAGAAATTTCGAGATTCCGATAATCCACGTAGGTGACGCTGCCATCACTCACTCGTGAACGCGTTTGCACGCGTTTTGCGGTGTTTGTAGTGTTTTGATGTGTACGAATTGGTACGAATCTTTGATTTCTTCGTAGTACCGGTTGTTGTTGTGGAAATGGCGTTGTGTTGTGCTAGTAAGTAAATTAGTTCGTTTTCTTGATGTAATACTTATCTGATTTTTTTTTCTAATCTAGAGTTATACTCAAGGCATGTTTCATGTGAATCGGTGTATGATTTGTCATCTTCAGTGCATGGATTCATTGGCAAGAACTTAGATTATTCATTTATGGTTTAATTAAAATTAATTTTTATGGCTTGAGTATTTGAATGTTATAGAATATGTATTTTTATATGTCGATTGTCATCGTAGATCGTTCATACTTGTTAATGTTTTAAGGTTATGTACCTGAACAATCCTTTTCTGAAAGTTATAGCTATGTCTCAGTGCGATTTTTTCCTTTGTGGTTGCATTTGTGAAAACATTTCAATTTCTTGACATTTAATTTTAAGTTTCAAATGAGGTGCCAGAACATCCAGTAATATCTCCTGTATCAGGAGCTATATTTGAGAGGCGTTTAATTGAAAAGTATGTTGTTGAAAATGGAATAGATCCAATTAGTGGAAAAGAATTGACTCTTGAAATGTTAATTGATGTTAAAAGTAAGTAACGCAATTCTTACAATTCATTTTGGGTACTGCTTTGTTTAAATATTGTATTTATTAATTAATTTATGCATAGCAACTCCTATTGTAAAACCTAAGCCTCCATCTGCTACAAGTATACCGGCTATATTAAAAACCCTGCAAGATGAGTGGGATGCTGTAATGCTTCATAGTTTTACTCAGAGACAACAATTGCAAACAGCAAGACAAGAGTTGAGGTAATTTTCATAACTAAGAATGAAGAAAAGGAGTTTACATCTACGTTTGTTGCATAATTTATTAACTCAATTTGAAGTCCAATATATTTTTTGTTTTCATTTCAGTCATGCCTTGTACCAGCACGATGCTGCATGCCGTGTTATTGCAAGGTTAACCAAAGAAGTAACAGCTGCAAGAGAAGCCTTAGCAACACTCAAACCTCAAGCTGGTATTACCACTAATCCAGCGGGAATACCTCAGCCTGTATGTTGACTGAATTATCGCAGAAAAAAGGAATTTAAACTCAGGGAAAAGGAATATTTTGCGTATTATCCCTTTGTTTCCCCTTGTTTTTAGGCTATTGCAGTCGAAGCTGGTGGTGTTGCTAATCAACCTACTGAGCAGGCTGGTATGAGCGCTGAGGTTATACAGAAACTACAAGATAAAGCCACAGTTCTTACACAAGAACGTAAAAAGCGAGGTAGAACTGTTCCTGAAGATTTGGTATCGTCTGAAACTATTCGTACCTTCCACACCTTAGCATCACATCCTGTAAGTATTATATCCTTAATGATAACAATGATAGTGCAGTTCATCTCTTAATGTTAAAGTGTCATGTTTACTAAACCATAACTTGTTTCTGATGGAGTCTTAAATAAATTTATTTATTTATGGCCTGTGTTCTACCTGTCTGTTTCTCCTACCAAGGAAGTCAGAGATTTATGTACATTTCATTTTAATATTCCTGCTCTTGTTTGGATTTTGTTTGGAAATGTTTGTTTGAATTCACATAATATAGCTGTAAATTAAACCAATGGGCTCACATTTTCATTTAAGGTTTTTTATTTTTTATTTGCTTCCTTCATTAACTTGATAATTATTATCGTATATCTATGATTTTACCACAAAACGTTTCAGCAAATCTTGTAGATAAAAGAAAAATTGCATTTGACACATGGTCTCTTAAAGAATGCATACAGACTTTGATTTTTTGAATTTCTTACCACTACATCTTCAATAACCATTAGAACTACTGTACAAAATTTACTTCTATGAGTTGGTATAAAATAATTTTTTTAAATGTCAGAATGTAAAGCAGGAAAAACAACAGTGTCACTGACTTGTTAATACTGTACAAACCTGAATTGAAATTTGTATGTATAATATTTTAGGTCAAATGACCACATAATCACCCTTTTCATCTAGTATGTGGCCAGAGATCACTTGTTGCCATTCCAATAATTTTCTTGTGTGAAGTTGTGAAGTTCAGTCTCTTCTGAAATGTGCTCTTAATTTTGAATGTACATTTTTCTTACTTGTCGAGTCATTTCAATTTTTTATTATAAACATGTCTTTTGCGGATGAAATTTTAATGACGTTTTAGTACAGAGATTGTTTTTGATTTTATAAGTGTCTTGAACATGCATGCTGATGAATTTTTAATTCTTTAATCTAGGCTTTGCACAGTGCTAGTATTCCTGGTATTCTCTCATTGGACATTCATAATGCGGATACCAGCAAGATTTTGACTGGCGGCAATGATCGTAATGCTACTGTTTTCAACAAAGACACTGAGCAGGTGGTGGCTATTTTGAAAGGACACACCAAGAAAGTTACTCGTGTAATCTATCACCCTGACGAGGTATGTATCTTTCTTGTTAGCTTTACTTGTAATGAAATATATCTAAAGTCTTATAACATGAAAACCTGATTTTTATGTTGTTCCAAAGTTCTTGGTGAAACTTCATTTGATTTAATATTTGTTTTTGTGTGAAAAGTCACTTTAAGAATATGCAAGTTGTCTCTAGTTTTCCTCATTGGAAAATAATACTCGGTAAATAAAAAGAATCACCTCTATAGAAAAGCTTGGTTATTATCACAGTGGGATTGGGCTTGAACAGACTGTATTGTGATGATTTATTGAAACATGTACTGTATTAGGTAATTCATAAATATCCGGCGACTGAACTACACTCGGATTTATTCATTATAAAAATAATTTAAAGTAAATTTTTAGTAAATGAATTTGTAGACATTTTTTTGTAACTTATTTGATAAGTTAATTTACTTTGTTTATTTATGAAATTTATGTTAAAAATTGTTAGATATTTATTTTCTTAACTTTCTGTAGTATTTTACTAGGGGACAGAGCAAGGCTTGCATTTAGTCAATATAAGTAAATTTTTAATAAAAGATTTCTTAATTTACTGAATAATTATTATTTCTTATAATACCGATGACTCTCTAGGTGTCATGGAACAGTGCCCACGCTAGTGGATAGTGTGTCATTTATCATTTCAGTCATCAGTGGCATGTGTTGTGCATTGCTTTAGCATTAAACATTCCACAGAACAGGCAAATGTCATAACATGTAGGTAAGCGGCCAGCAGATTTATCTTAGGCAGAAGGGAAGATACTGTTTTGTTCAGATGATAGCTGATTTAAACATACAATTATTGCCTGAGTAATAATTTTGTAAAACGAATTTTCACAAGATTGACACTTACTGATATTGAAAACTCCCTGTATGTCAAATCTCAGCAAAATCCCTCCATAAGTTTAAGAGATAGCCGATTTAAACTTACAATTATTACTTGTATAATAAGAGTAAGATTAATAGACATTAATTTTTTTAAAATATGAAATTGGCCATTCCTAGAGTTTATTTCCAGGTGCCCCAGTTGTCCTAAGTCATAGAAAGTGAAAAAAATCTTTTATAATTTATTTGTCTGGTAGAAACATAACATAGTTTAGAACCCATTAATTTCTATAGTTAACATTATTTTACCTTCATAACATTTTGATATCTTTGAATATTTAGACCTGCCCCCAAATTTTAAGAAACCCCAAATTTTATTTTACCATCGAGTAATATTTCCTATTGATGAGATTGATGATGCTTCAAAAAACTTTCCTTGTGTTATTTTCTGCTTGTTATACTACAATCCATTTGTGTATTATCTAACATAATTTATTATGGTGGATAGTCATTTGAGTTGCTTAAGTTAAATTAAATTAAATTTCATGCATCTTTCTTGAATTTTCTTGGATGCTCATTATGTCACAATGGTAATTTCATGGATGTCAGTTATTATGGGGCAGATTTGCTTCCTATGAATGGTTTTCTTTTTGTGTCTGATATTTTCTGTCATCATTGGTATCTAAATGTTTATTAGAATATATTTCAATTATTAGTTGTGGTGTTTCATGGGACGTGATTTGTTAGCAGAGTGCATATGCATTCATCTTCAGAATTAATTGGAGTGTGGATAAAGTTTGGTTCTTACTGACAATTTTGAACATAGTGGGAGGTTATGTGTAACAAAATATTTTGTTTGTGAAAATGTTGCAATGTGTTAGTATTTATTACCTTTGGGAAATCATGAATGTAATCCACGGCCAAATGGTTACAGTCAAAATCTGTTATGCCAGTGATGCTAGTTCAAATCAGCTGAAAGTCTAAAATAACATTTTCATACGGATATTTTCTTTACATATTCTTTCAATCTTGTTCGAAGTAGTGATTGTGGTCCACTTTGGTGTTGTATGTTGATTCAATCAATAATAATGTTGATTCAACCAATTATTCAAAGAATATTAACTTTATATTTCCATAAAATTGTGAAAACCTGATTCTGTTCATATATTTTTGTGTTGTTTGCTCTTGTAATTCAAAACCACGGCCAGTCTGGAAAACCTGGAAAAGTCAGTGAATTTTGCAATACGGAGAAAAGTCAGGGATGTACGGAGTCGGGGAAATGACAAAAATGTGTTGATTTTTTTGTCAGAATAATACCCAAATTTTATTGGTGTATTTATATTTCAGGATTCAAAAATTACCTTTTTATCAAATCAAAGAACAGAAATTAATTCAAAATTGTGTAATTACTTTTATTTATATTTAGTTGCTACTTAAAAATTTCCAAAATTAAAATTTTCCACATAGAAGTGCATCAAATAAAAGATTATTTGAAAAATATTCCCAAGTATAAAATATTTGAGATAATTTGTCTCTCTGACTTATTAGCATGGATATAGACAGACATACTAGATGCTGTTCAAAATGCATGTTTGCTATCCAGATGCCTTAAAACAGAAAAGAAAAATTAAGACGCAGAAATGAAAGAGAGAAAAAGAAAAGTCAATCATACAGAACAATTGAGAGAACTGACTTGTAAGAAAACTAAGATTTTCACTGAAACACCAAGCTGACAAATTTGACTGATAAATAAATTGAGCAAGCCTGGTATTATAAATACTTGTGATTGTTGTCTCAATAATTTGAGCATTTTATTATTTATTTTATAGGAATGTTTTAACAATTTACTTGAGATAAATCAGATATTTATTCAAATTCTAGCTTGATAAATGCACATAACAAATAACTTTGTTCTTTTGCATTTTCCAGTTTTAAACATGTTACAGTTATTGTTAAACTGTTTAATTTGAAAATTATTTTTGTTCAGTGTAATGTGATCCACAAATTATCTTGATTTATAGTGAAAGTCGGGGGAAAATAAAAAAAATATTTCCTGGAAAAGTCTGGGAAATTTGTTACAGGAAAATACTGGCCACTTTGGTATAGCTACCTAATGTTTACCTATATTTTGCAGGATTTGGTTATAACTGCTTCTCCTGATACAACAATCAGAGTGTGGAATGTTCCAACTTCACAAACCACACAAATGATAAGAGCTCACGATGGTCCTGTAACAGGTTTATCCCTTCATCCTACCGGTGATTATGTGCTTTCCACCTCAACTGACCAACATTGGGCATTTTCTGACATTAGAACAGGACGTCTACTGACAAAGGTTTGTTTTTGTTCTGTGCTTTTTCCTGATAAGGTTATCCATACTGGAAATGTTTTAACTAATAGTGTGTGTTCTTGCTTAGGTGGCAGATCAGGATTCCTCTGGGACTGCTTTGACTACAGCCCAGTTTCATCCTGATGGTTTAATTTTTGGAACTGGAACATATGATTCTGAAATAAAAATATGGGATTTGAAAGAACAGTCCAATGTGGCAAACTTTCCAGGTAAATTTGTTCTTTATGATATAATTTGTTATAAAATATATTAATAACTATATTTTTAATAAAATTAAGAAAAGGGTCAGGATAATAAAAAATGTCAGCTGGGAGAAAATAGCCACAAAGTCATATGCACAATCGGAATGACCCTATTTCTTGGAAAGTGAGAACATTCACTCAAGTTTCCTGCTTGCAGATCACAATTTAGTTTGATATGAAAAACATGCTTTTTAAGTTAACACTCTTAATTTTAAGGAAAAAATGATGTAGTTTTTCATTCGGTGTTTGGATTCTTCTTCTTCTGTGGCGCTACAGCCCAGTGTGAGCCCTGGCCTCCTCTATTCGTCACCTCCAAAATTCTCGATCCTCTGCCTTCCTCTTCCAATCTCTCAGTTGTAGCAAATCCCAAGCATCTTCCGATTATTTTTTTTTAAGTGCTTTCTTTGGTTTTCTATGATCAGACATTCTTTGTACATGTCCAGCCCATCTTAGTCTTTGGAATTGTATGTATTCAACTACATTATATTCCTTGAACATGTCCCTTAATTCACTATTGTATTGTATCAAATTTCCCCTTCTTGGATTGGCCCGAATATCCGTAAGATTTTTCTTTCAAATATCAATAACTTTTCTTTCGAGTTTTCTCCCAGAATCCAGGTCTTGCATTTATACATTAATATGGGTCTTATATGTGTTTTATAGATCTTTATTTTGCTTCTTTGACCAAGTAGTTTATTTCTTAATAAAGTCTGCAGAGCAAAGTAGGCTTGGTTTGCGAGAAACACACACTTTTTAATCTCGACTGCTTCATCATTATTATTGGTGACCTTGATACCTAAATATTTGAATGAAGAGACTGCCTCTATATTTATGTTACCAATGGAATATTGTTCAAATTTATGGCTGTTTCACATAAATATCATAGCTTTTGTTTTATTTATATTTACTTCTAGACCCATTTCCTTTGCTGCTGCCTCCAATTTAATATACTGCTCATTGACATCTTTTCGGCTTCTGGTTAGTATGCATTAGATCATCTGCATATCCTATAATTTGAGTCATTCTATTAATGGTAGTTCTTGTTGGATCAATATCCAATTGCCTAATGACTTTTTCTAGAGCCAAATTGAAAAGCATAGGTGCTAAGCTATCTCCTTGTTTCAAACCATTACTTATGGGGAAGGAGTCTGTGACTAGTGACTGCACTCTTACTAACCCTGTTGTGTCCTGCATAGTTAGTTTTGTCAGCCTTATCAACTTTTCTGGAATTTTGAAATATTTCATTGTACCATACAGTTGTTGTCGAATGATACTATCATATGCTTACTTGAAGTCTATTAATATTTAATGTACTTCTATATTGTATTCCTTACATTTATCTAATATGCACCTGAACATGAATATTTGATCCACTGTAGATCTACCACTACGGAAGTTTGCTTGATATTCTCCAATTATTTTTTTCAACATATGGTGTTAATTTTCCATGTATCAGTTTAGTTAGGATTTTATGACCAGTATTAAGGAGGCTGATACCTCTATAGTTCTTGGAAAGTAGTTTGTCTCCTTTCTTGTACACAGGACATATAACGGTGGTCTTCCATTCTTCAGACATAACTTCGTCCATCCATATGTTTCTTATAATATAATAGAGCTGTTTCCATAGATGCTCTCCTCCATATTTAAGCAGTTCTGCGGGGATATTGTCATTTCCTGGTGATTAGTTGTCATTTAATTTATTGAAAGCAGCTTTCATATGGTTCATATATTTCAGGGTGGTTCAGTATGTATCTCTGTTACTTGAAGTTGTTCATTAGTTGAGACATGTACAAGTTGTTCACTTTTGTTCAATAGTCCTTGAAAATATTCTAGCCACCTTTCTTTAACTTTCTCTTCATTTCCAATAATTTCTTCTTTTGTGTTCCTACAAAGCTGTGTCCTCGGCTTATGTCCTTTCTTCATTACATTAATTTGTCCATAAGCTTCTTTTAGATTGGGGTTGTTGAAACCATCTTGAATTGTATTTGTACTTTCCTCTATACTTTCGCTTTTCTTTTTTTCTAAACAACTTTTTCGCTTTTCGCATTTCAACACAAAGTTTTTCATATTTTTCCTGTCTTGCTCTTGTGTGCCATTCTGTCGTGAGCTTATATGCTTTATTTTTTCTCTATTTCTTCACATTCTGCATCAAACCAATTTTTCTTCTTTGTACTCTTACTTAAACCTATAGTGTTCTGCGTAGCTGTATATATGATATCTTTCAATGAATTCCAGCCATCATCTGTACAATTCTTTTGGATACAATGAACTAAACCTTCCTATGTCTTCTTTTGATATTGATTTCTTATATTTAATTTCTGCAATTCTTCAACCATAAATTTCTTTTGTTTTGCACTTCCTTTAAGTCCCTGCAAGTGCAGGGGGGGGGGGTTGCACTTCCTTTAAGTCCCGCCCCCAGGGGGCTTACATCTGGTAAGTACATGTTTGGCGAACATGGGGCCCCAAGCCGAGTCTGGCATTGCTTCCACTTACTTGTGCCATGCTCCTTCCTTTATCTATACTGACCTCCCTTGTTCCTTTCGATCCCGACACTATTAGAGCTAGGGTATCTTTTATTTTCCTCTTCTTCTTCTTTCCTCTATTTCTTCTTCTTCTCCTCCTCCCAGGGGGCTTACATCTAGTAAATACGTGTTTGGCAAACACGGGGCCCCGAGATGAGTCTGGCATTGCTTCCACTTGCTTGTGCCGGGCTCCTTTCTTTCTCTTTCCTGACCTTCCTTGGTCGCCACTTGTTCTTTTCGATCCCGACGCTATTGGGGCTAGGGTATCTTTCATTTTCCCCTTCTTCTCTTCTTCTCCTCCTTCATCTTCTTTCCCCCGCAGGGAGCTCAGTTTCGAGTGAGTATGGGCTTGGCGAACCCACGGCCCCGAGCTGGGGACTGGTATTGCGCCACCAGTCCTCAGACACCGTAAGCTTTGGACATGCTTCAGCGACCACCATTGGCGCGATGGTGGAAAGTTGCATGTTTTGAAGGGCGGAGATCTTGCCTTCATTGGCTGGGTTGCGAGGAAGGATTAACCCTCTATAAAAAANTGCGAGGAAGGATTAAACCTCTATAAAAAAAACCCTCAACCGCAAGGTGTGTTACGCGCCGATGAGGTGAATGGGTGTTGAGGACAAACACACTCTAGCGTATCAACCTCTGGGGCAAAGGATATTAAAGCTGGATGGCTTAACCTGCCAGTGCGACCCTTTGTTCCAAATCCCCTGCGCTGTTTCCAGTGCCAGAGGTTTGGACATACAACGACATCTTGTAAGGGCCGTGAAACATGCGGTAAATGCGGGAAGGAAGCACATGAACCCGGCGTCTCATGCCCGGGGCCTGCTAAGTGTATTAATTGCACAGGCAGCCACCCAGTGTGGAGCAAGGAGTGTGTCGCCTTTCTCGAAGAGAAAAAAATACAAGAGATCAAGACTACGGAGAAGATCCCGTACGGTGAAGCTTGGAAGAAATACAGGGTTTTATACAGTGTATTTTCTACCAGTTACTCCACCACAGCCAAGCCTCCTGTAATCAATAAGAGTGTGTCAATCCAGGCCGATTTCACTGACGTGTCTACGACAACGTCGTGCACATGCCAGTGCAAATGCGGCAAGAGAAATATCCAAGAAACTCCAGTCAAACCCAAGACTCTTTCCTCACCCCGTCCATCTAATACACAAACGAAGACCAGCAGTGTACCACGTATTTCTTCCAGTATTAAACAATCAAAAACCAAGCAAGATTCGAAGGCTAAATCCCTGAACCTTGTTGACTTCATAAAATCAAAGCAAACAACATCGAAGAAGTCCGGGAGACGAATGAAGAATTCCTACCTCCGAGTCAGAATGTGCATTGTCCGACGGTGACGCGGAAATGCACATTCAAGAGCCTGACCACGGAGGTTCCAAAAAGTAATGGCTTCCATACTTCAGTGGAACCTTAATGGTTATAGAACTCAACGTGAAGAGTTACAACTCTTAGCGCGTCGTAATCCGATCTGTATTTGCCTACAAGAGACACACCTTTCACCAGAACACTCACCCTCTCTGTGAGGATACAGCAGCTTC
>NNCF01126452.1:284657-331832 GCA_002313205.1 Laupala kohalensis
TTCTTTTATATTTTTGGGCAGGGAATTATATAGAACGATTCTCGAATGATATTGTCCTTTTTGGCAAAGAGTGATTGACACTCTAGGACGATGAATATTATTACTATTGCGAGGGATGTGTTCGTGAACGAGACTATTTCGTATGAAGCAAGAATGGCACGTCAGTAATTCGGTCTTAACAAACACGACCGTTTCATAAATGTTCATTTCTTATATTTAATTTCCGTATTTCTTCATGCATAAATTCCTTTAAGTCCCTGTACTGCTATTCGGTTGCGATACTTAATCTTAACTAAGTAATGATTCGAATCACAGTTAGCTCCTCAAAAAGATCTTACATCGATGACACTACTAGCCCCTCTTTTGTCTGTAAGGAAGTGGTCTATTTGATATCCTGTCCCACTTGGACTTCTCGATGTTTCTGTGTGTTTGTCATTGTGAATAAAACAAGTAGAGGATATGACCATATTTTTATGCTTTGCTTGATTGATAAGTCCTTCTCCATTGTCATTTGTTTCTTTATGAAGACTTTACTTACCTATTGTTCCCTGGTACACGACTTCTTTCCCTATTTGAGCATTAAGATCTAAGATAATTTTAACGTCATGGCCGGGTGATGTCATACCATGACTCTATTTCCTGATAGAACAATTCCTTATCCATTTCATCTTTTACATTTGTAGGCGCATGCATATTAATAATTTCAGGTTGAAGGATTTTGTTTTCTGTCTAATAATACACATTCATTCATTAATTGGTTTGAAGTCAATTATGTTACTTCTAAAGTCTTTACGTACAACAAAGGCAACCCCAAATTTTTTGCTCCCATTCTCTTTCCCACTTAACATTATAGTATAATTACCTATATCCATAACACCTTTCCCTTCCCAACGAATTTCTTGAATTGCTATGATATGCAATTTGTTGTCATCAAGCATATGCATTAATTTCTTTAGATCACCAATACTATTTGCACTTCTCAAATTCCATGTTCTGATATTCATATGCATAATTTTTTTGCCTGATTCGTTTCCTATTTAGTCTTGCATCCCAAGGCTTCTCCTGAGGTTCCTTAATCCCATTAATTTAGAAGCAACGGAGAATCAGCCCATTGTTCAATTCCATCGGTAGTTTCCCACCTAACAGCTTATGATCTTGCTGTTGGTTTTCTGTCATGGTTTTCCCTTCCCTTAGCCTTTAGGGATTCCTCCCCCTCCTACAAGGCAGCAGGTGGTGAGGAAATAGAAATGGTTGGGGAAGATAGGTTGTTGTGGACCCCTTCGTCTGATACCTCGGCAGAGATCTATCCGGGTTGGGTGGCCCTGCTGGTAGCTATGCTATTGCCAGCATAGTTCTCTGCTTCATTGGTACGCCCAAACCCTCACCACCCGCACAGACAGTGCTTTATTCAGATTGTGTTCCCTGGGAGGGTGGTGTTTGGATTATTAAATTAAATTTAAAGTAGAGAGGCAGAGAGTATTTGTTGGTATAAGAATTATTGTCTTTCCCTCTTGATACATAACTTGTCTTGTTAGCAATGTTTTTAATTATTGAAAAAAGCATTTTGGCGATTAATGTCATAAAGTTATATTTTACCATATTTACCTGAATTTATCCCCCCCCTCTTATTTTAGGAGGCAAAATTTAGGAAAAAAATGAAGTTGAGTAAAATCAACTTTCTAAAAAGTCTTTCTAAAGGGAAATGCTCATTCAAAATTCCATGTGAAATTGTTGGCTCTGGTAAGTATAATCAAAAGTACTTTAAAAGCTAACTTGTGTAGTTAAACTTCTCCTCTTGACATCGCCAGATCCACATGGACTTTGGTTCTACTTCGAATTCTCGTACCACTAATTTATTTCTACATGTCTGAGCATTATTCAGAACTCGCAGTTTGATGTACGCGTCGAATCATCTTCGATCGCCCAACTTTCGTTGTGTCGAAGATGATCCCCGTCTCTCGAAAAAATCGTGAGTCACAGTCGTCGCTGTCGGTGGGTGAGGTCAGTCGGTCATTCCTAGACGACGTGGACCAGTTCGTTTTCCACTAAGAATATTGTGCAATAAATATGCAAAATAGACATTGTCCTCATAAAAGGTTTCGCTTAATATTTTTAAAATAATGATTGGTGAATTTATACCATTTTTCAGCTATAAAATATCAGTACTGTTAGAGTAGTGATAATAATGACAAACACAGAACTAATATAACACCCTGGACTTTGTCCCCCTAAATGCTCAAAAGTGAAAGGTAATTTAAAGAATAATTAAGAGTGTCATTCAAATTTGCCAGACGTGAATCTTACATCTAGCAAAAACTACATGTGCCAATCTAGTAGAGAATAACTAATTGAAAATATATGTGTAGTCGTATTATAGCTACTGCGGCATATTGTCATATTATTGCAGTTCATGTCGATAGAGAAGTATCTGGCGAGATCTGTGTCTCACTTATTGTACAGATGAAGAAATGTATCACCCCTCTCCTCTCCCTATTGCAGCTCAAAATTTTTGCTTCATCCTTGAAGATCTCATCTCTGGAGTGTCTCATTGTCATAATTAACAAATGTATGAAATTGTTTAATAGTGGTTAATTGTTCATTATATTATTTAATATAAATTATACTCATTTATCAGACTTTAATCATTGAAACACAAAGGAAGAACTAAAGGATTATATCTCCAATTTAACACGAGGGATGAACAGATTGGAAATATTGAATTGTAGTGCAAAGGGTGGCTGGAGGTCATGGATGCTATAGGGTGCACCTTGACGATGCATCATCGCTCGTTCCGATTGTTATAATAAGTGAGGAACTGTGTGTCTCTTAACTGGATGTACGTCCTCTTTTTTTTTCTGAAGAAATCGCCCAAAGATCCACAGTAGGATTATATTTGGAGCTTAGATGGGAGAGATGCTCATTCAAACTGTTGTGGGTGAGAAGGAGTTAAACAAACTCATGTGGTATATGTACGATCAATGATGGCTGGATTTGACACTCATTCAATATGGAAACTGAACTAGTCCATGTCATCTAGGAATGGCCAGTTGTCACTGTGCCAACCAGGACTTGATTTTGGTGAGAGATTGGGATCTTCTTCCACCCAAAAAAAGTTGACCGATCAAAGAAGCTTTGACGTTAACTTCAAACTGTGAGTTCTAAATTATGCTGAGACACATGGCAGCAGCGCGAGAATTCGAAGTAGACCTGAAGTCTGTGTGGATCTGGTGAGGTGAAGAGGAGAAGTTGAACTACACCAGCTTGCTTTTCATTTTAAAATTCTTTTGATTATACTTACCAGAGCCAACCATTTCACATGGAATTTAGAATAAGCATTTACCTTCAGAAAGACTTGGATTTTACTCAACTTCACCTTCTAAAATATGGGAGGGACTATATTTGGAGGGGGGGGGAGGCTATATTCGGGTAAATATGGTGGTCAGTTCCATTGCGGTTTCTCTCAGCTGTTTATTTTAGTGACACTGTCTCCAATAAAAATGATAGAGAATTTATACATTTTTTAATCTTTTTTTCTTATATCCTAGGTCATTCTGGGCCAATCACTGCTATTTCATTTTCTGAAAATGGTTATTATCTTGCTACTGCTGCTGATGATGCTTGTGTCAAACTTTGGGATCTGCGCAAACTTAGAAATTTCAAAACTCTACAAATGGATGAGGGCTATGAGATTCGTGACTTGTGTTTTGATCAAAGTGGAACATACCTTGCAGTTGCCGGGACGGATGTGCGGTAAGAGACTTATTCATCATGGCTTAATTGTTTCTTATATGAGTTTAATATTTGCCAATTTTTTATGTTTTTTCAGAGTTTATCTTTGCAAGCAGTGGCAGGAATTGAAGGTTTTCAATGATCACACTGCAATGGCTACAGGTGTAAGATTTGGTCGTCATGCACAATACATAGCATCAACTAGTATGGACAGAACTCTTAAACTTTACGGAAATTAAACTCTGATTTGACAGTTTTTAATTACATTCCCAGTTTTGTGGGATTCATAATTCTTTCCAATGTGGATTTTGAAGAGTGTGTAAACAAAAGCAGTTGTTAAAATAGTTGAAGGTTTTGTATAATATTTTTAAGCTGAACAACCCACTACATTTAATAAGTTGCAGAAGTTCAAATTAGTATGATATCAATTTAACCGTTTATGTATTTCATTTACTTGTGTAAATGAAAATCTAGATGATGAAGAGTGAACTATTATGAGTCATTGTTCATGGTAATATGTTAAATAATTAATGCTTGTGTTATCTGTTCACTTTAGAGTGAATATGAAATTGTGTTACAATTACTAGAACATAACGGAATTTTTAATTCTCTCCTCTGAGTTGTGAAAATGTTTATTGTTCTTTTGTGTGATTTGCTTGTCTGCTTATGTGTAAAATATCCTGAAATGTTTAAATTTACTTTTCAAGAATTGATTTCTTACAATGCAAGAGCTTTTTCAAGGATTTTATTTGATGCTTTATTTTAAGAAGGATTCATTTTTGTGAAGAATTGTTGGTTCTCAAAGTACTTTTTTTTTTTTCTTTCTATCAAGAATTTGCTTGAAGATCTCAAAATCCTCGAAGCTATAGACTAGATGAAGAATAAAATCATAAAAACAAATAGAAATAAGAATGGCAAAAATGAATTGATTAGTCTGAAATTGACTTATTTCATGACTGGCCATAAATAGACATTGTAATATGATTATCTTATAAATTACGTTTACTTTTGTAAAATATGCTTTTCCATTTGCAATTGTTTTTAATAATATTACTAGTGAGAACCACTTATATTAAAAACATTTTTATGAGTGATGAATGCTTGTGAAGTGAATTTGCATTATTCGGCTGAGAAATAGTACAATAAATGAAATATTAATAAAACTACTGAAATGATTCCAAATTTTATATACACTGGACATGTGTTCTCTTTTTATGTGATGGAATAATAAACATTTATCCGAAGGCTCCGAAGGCTGCTTGGATCCGTTGTTGCATTTGAAGCATCATGCTTTGCATTCCTTGTATTCGTCTTTGCATTTTCTTATTCATTGAATTAATAGATGTATTCATCTGTTTCTTGGTTAGATTCTGTTTTTTGATCTCTTCTTGTATAATTGCTTCCTCATAAGGTGTCATTGGATGATACGAACCTGCAACAAAAGTAACAAAAAAGTGTTGAGTATTATTGTCAACAATATTTTGGTGGATTGATAATAATATATCTCCAAATTTTAAATCTTTTCCCAAATGTGAAATTTCTTCTCAACTGTTGGGAAAAATTAGGTACTTATTTTGGTAGCTCCACCTATTACTACATACGGAGTTTCAACCATGTGTACTAATTTGAAATAATAGTTGAGGACTGGAGCAAACGGTTAATGAAGCAAACAGAATCAAAAAGAATAAGTGGGGTTTGTTGTGTGGCCCAACCTGAATTGAAAGATATTTAAGTTCTTTCAATTCTTCATATTTTGTGTTTCCAAGAGAGCATTGTCAATTACGTTTTCGTAATTAGATCTGATATTTTCTTTTTTGACTTCTGATTTTTTAGAAGTGTTTTCACATCTTTTCTATGTGTGAAAATTTTAGAAGACAGTTTCTCTTACTATTGTGTCCTTTCTCATCTTTATTGACTACTTTCCTCATAGTTCTCAATTGGGAATTTTATTTGTTGATTTCCTTGAAAATTTTCAATTGAAGTCCTTTTTGCAACAATTCTCTTATCTCTTTATTCAAGTATGCAACTATGAATATTTTGTCTGTTTTTACTACTGTTGGGATGAGACTTCCAACATTTATTTAATGCTTCTCTCATATCATTCTCATCATTTTCATAATCTCATCCATTGTAACATTTTAATTAATGTCTTTAGTGAGTTTTGAAAGTATGGTGTGATACCCAGCAGTTCCTTGGAATATTGCCTGGATGGTATGCTCCAGCATTTGCCAGGCTTTAAATTTCTATTAATAAAGTCTTTGACACAAACTTCACTTTTAATATCTCATTATTTACTTCATCATATTTATTGTTTTGGACAGTGCACATGTACAACATAACTGTGTGCATCAACAGTAGTTATTACCAGGGCTGTTATGCTTCAAAAATTCCATTCATTCTATTCCAACCCTACTTTAGTGCTATTGAAAAGTAATCAAGTTGAATATAATTAAAACTTTTAAGTGTTAAATTAAAGATTTATACTACTAATGCTTCCAGAAGTATTCTGTTGATCAAGGGAGCAGTGATTTCATTTATTGTTTATTTATCTTGAACTATGATGCACGTTCATGGTAAATGAAGTGTTATCTCAAATTTTAAAATTAAAGGGGAAAATATTTAGGTAACATTGAAATGTGATCTGACTCTTCAGTGTTTTTTTTAAAAAAATTTAAGAGAATTTAGGCATTGGTATTAAGAAGTAAAGTCTCAAAATTTTGAAAATTTCCTTGGTAACATTTTTTGTTCCCTGTTTACCCAGTTTCTTGAAACATATTTTGTAGATATATCACACTTAATAGGCTGTAAAATAGATAATAAAATACTTAGTATACAAATTAATGAGAGATATCACTACAGTGTTGAAACTAATTTTATAAATCACATGAACAAATCTACATTTTCTTCAGTTACCTTTATTTAACTTCTGAGGTTAATTTATCATAAATTATTTACAGACAATGTACTATCAATGATAATTTATCATTGTAGAACCTTTCTTCTGAGCTAAAACATTACATTTTTCTGTAACAACTCAATTTTTATCGATTAAGAATATTAAAAATGTTATTCAGAGATCTATCCTTTGGGTTGTGGGACAGTTTGGCTTCAATGATTTACATAGTGAATGTAATTGTATTGTACAAATTTTTTTATCAGCTGCTACATGACACATTTTAAAAAAAGAACAATCTGCTGGTTGAAATTTGCCCTTCCCCCGCCCTCCCCAAAAAAAATCCCTCGACATTCAAAGTAGGAATATTTTTGGTTTTGAACTTAGAAGTTCCAGTGATTCTGTGCGCATGGAGTATAAAATATGGAGAATCACCTCATAGATTTTTATACGAAATATGTCTATGCATCAGCTCTGGGAAAAATCACTACCAGTATGACTGGGTTCCTGCACATACACATAAATAGACCCTGCGGACTTTTGTCCAAAGAAGAAAACGAAGTTTGATATCTCTCGCATATCGTCTTGTGTAGAGGTACACCTTTCCCCTCTCTGACAGTTGCGCATAATTCCTTAAGGGCCGTTTTCCTCCACTTCAAAATACCCCGCAGCGCGGTGCGCACAACGCCAACGTCTCAGCGGGGTAGCCCGACTGCATTCGAACGACTGAATAACGCAGCCCGCGGCGTATTAGCGAGGGAAAAAAAATTTGCTTACGCTGCCTAAACGGTTGGAGATAGGTGACAACTATGAGCGCCAATATTGTCCGTCTCAAAGAGATCTACAAAAAAGTCCGCAACAGCATTTGTCTATCTACAAAAATTAACCTAAATTATCGAAAAAAAACATTATTAAAAAGAAGTGTTAAAATACTTTAAATTAAGTTATTTAAGAAGGAAAAAATCAATTATAAAATTTAATGGATTATCTGTTTTGTGCAATTAACAAAGATAAAAAAAGCTCTTTAAACCTTAAAATTTCGACGAGTAGTTTAGATTTTACCAGAATTTTAGTGAAATAGTGCTGCCGCGTCATGCCTCGGAAGCGAAAATTCGACCGGCGCGGTTCCCACAAGATGGTGTACAGTCAAGTTTTGTATTATATTTGTATTATTATGATGTTGAAAAATTAGGATACTGAACTTGTTTTTGAAAATAAGTAAGTAAAAGTACTTTGATCTTACAATATAGATAGATTTTAATTAAATAAATAATTAAACAAAGTTAAAATAAATATTAACTTTGCTAGGGCCTGCCTTTTCTTTTGCTCATCCATGACCCGACAGACGACAATATCCAGAAAGCAACACGACTGAGACTACGCCACTACGCAACTGAAGAGTTTATTTATATGCAAGTATATGATTCTTGTTCACTAATTCACTCCTGTGGTTCGAAACGATGGAAGCGCGATCGTATCGAAATGATGTACTTCTGTGTCCTTGTTCTTCAAATTGTGTCGAGATGCCGAATTGCTGTATATTAATGTACAAGCAAGTAGACGAAATACTGACCCAAAGTTCGGTTCTTTGGAGCAACAAATGAGGTAACTTTAAATATCAGAGGGCTGTACAATGCTTTGTGTTGAAATGCTTCTGATCTCGTGAGTGAGGAATTGGAACTGACCCTCGAGTTACTGGTTACGTCACACATTGAACACTTTGAATTTACGTTATCTTACGTAGTTGATAGCACACGCAGTATAAATGCTTTTACGAATATGAATGCTCTGCGAGGTGCGCTAAAGTACCCTTTTTGGTGAGTAACTCATATTCTGAGTAGCCCAGTGTTTTACTTGTCGTTATATCAAAACGCTAATATTGGGAAAAAGCTTTCACAAGAAATAAATTCCATGATAGTCCACCCTCAACCTTATTAATAAAATGTAAAAATGCTTAATCAAATGGGGGGGGGGGGTGAATCGGCTACAGNAATCGGCTACAGCGTAATGGTAACCGCCCCTCAGGTGGTAGTGTTCTTGCTCTTCAAGTCATCTCGGGTTCAATTCCCGGTGGGGCCAGAAAACATTTGTAGCTTTTCACATGAATGCCCCAGTTCATATAGCTGTGACTACTCAAAAGCGAACCCTCCTTCCTCTATCCACCTCCTGTAATTATTACTAATAACTTCTACTAACCCCTCCACGTGGGCCAAGTTGTTGGTAAACCCAGCTAAGTGACCCACCTACAAACAATAGCCTACCACCCAACTCCTACCTCCTATCGATCCATGCATTAGATATGCTTCAATAGCAACCTACATTTCCCATTTACAAATACTACAATAAAAAAAACTCAACCTCTCTGGAGACTAATAACAGGGGGAATACCATAGAGTTTGTAGTGCGACATGTTGACCTAGGTAACTATTATCTGAATTAGGGAGCGCACATGTACAGTTAAAGTTCCATGATGTACGACGTGAATGCAATGTTTTACATCTGGTTATTCGAATGAGATAGTGCAGAATGAAAAGAGAGATATATTATACCTGTGTGGAATATTGAGGATACGAGTAGTTCTCTTGACTCGAGCGACGCTGATTTGAGTAGCAACGGGGCATATCAACTATACTAGAATATCCTCGCGTTTGGGGATGGGATCAGGAAACCATGATAGCTTCAGAGTTGCAAGCCTCTGAAATTGAGTATTCACGTGGAAAATATTTTCCCTTTATTTATATTGAAACTATTGGAAAGTTGTAAGCGGAGTCATGAACCACCTCGCTGTCCCGGGATTTCAATACTCAGCGTTATGCGCAGAAGTCATTCTCTTTCCATGTCCTATTCTGAACAATTGATAACCAAAACGGAGGAAACATATTTGCTAATTAAAATCTCCCCAATTTTTCCTGTTGAGCCGTAGGGGAAGGGAGAACATGTTGTGGGGGGTACCCCTATCTATTGGGTGCACCTATCACTTACACTCAATCATTATATTTTAAATTTATTTATTGTCAAAAAACAGTACAAACTGCGTAGGAAAAAAAACTAATTTACTCTCCGGAAGCAAGCAAGGGACCATCCCATCAATTCCGATCAAGGGCCCTAAGGCAGAGGCGGATTCAAAAATTTCAGCAAAAGTTCCTAGATAAGATAAAAAGTTAGCTGCGAGTTATAATACTAATAGAATGTCAATATGTTTGTAATTTTAAGCAAAAAATTACATGTACAAGTTATTATCGAACTATAGATTATTCTGAGTATAGTGTTTAAAAATCATAAGAATTGAAATAACACTAAATTCACGATTTATTGTTACAATAAACACGCCCCTAGACAAAGCCTAGAGAACCTGTATGATAAATCCGCCTCTACCAGAAGGAAAAACAGAGAAAAACCCGGGCCAGGATACTTCTTTTTCCTGATTTATCGACCCGTCTCAGTGCTGTATACTATCTCTTCATAGAACACAGTGGTTTCGTATCAAGACACTTCAGCACCTACTCGGTTATTTGGCCAGATACCGTTCTTTTCTCCTCAACAGACCATCCTATTTGTTGCTCGTATCAACACCTATGTTGCGTAATCCTAACATACAGTTGAAAACGTCTCTAAAATATTTCCGTAAGTGAAGAAACAAAAAAAGAAAATATTGAAAATGTGCACACAAATCCAAATTGCTGGTCGAATAACATATTACCCTTAACAAACTCGATATTTCACCTTTATGTTCCATTTTAGTTCAACATTTTTCCTTATTGTGATATTGTGAAAGAAACTTATTTCAACTCTTCCATATTTTCTTGACAACACTATTTACAATAGAAATATTATTGTTCTACGAAGGAAGCGTAATTTTTTCTACAATAATACATCAATTGCACTTGAAATATTATTTAAGTTGAACTCCTACAGAAAAAATCCCTCGTAATTTTGAATATTTTTCTTGACTGACAACTGAAGAATCTCTTACAGGTTTTAACATTATTTCTATACCATATGATCTCCGTGAACAAAAATGTCATTACAGCGTTTCTTTGTTTATTACTCCCTTCTTAAATACAGTAGAATTCCGTTATTTTTTGTGGTCGGGACCGAGACCCAGGTCGGTTACCCGTTTGGCCGGTTGATCCGAGGTTCCTGTGAAAATCGATTTTCGTTCAAAAAGAACCTTAATTTCGTCAGATTGTCACGAACAAACAACAAATTCATTACTACTCATTTTATTGTACATACATAAACAAACACGAAAAAATTGATTCAAAGAAAAATAGACTTATGTACTTATCGATTCATAGAAAAATAGACTCGGAAGCGAGAGGGGAATCAAATTAGCGAACTTACCCTCTGCCCGTTACGCTCGTCACAATACAAACACACCAAACGTCACATAACCCCGTTTTACTTTCCAGGAATCCAGGAACAATGAATTTTGGCAGGTCCATGAAGTAAAATTATATGGTTATTGCTTTTTGTTACTTTTCTGTATTCTATATTTTGAAGTTATTAGAAGAAAGTAACAAGTTATTGTGTAACACTTCATGCGGATGGTTCCACACACGTTTGCGTGACAGTGTCAGTGATGAACGACCTGAAAAACTGACACCTACACCTCAAGGCTTTATGTGATGGCAATATCATTATGTGTCAGATGTAATGTGGAATAATATTATTCAATAAAATTGCGAGGATTTTCTTTTGTGGTGCCATTTTTGTTTTATATTCTCAAACTATGATGACAATTGAGGAACGAAAAAACGAAAACGTTGTAAGTGCCAAAAACATGGTTCTACAGGAGAGACATAACATTGATTAATCGCCATAACGATTATGAAAAATTATGGAAAAATGTTCGTAGATTTGCTTTGTTTAATGTTGTAACTAAAAGTGCTTTAATTTTCTTTTAAATTTAAGGTGTTTTGTTGGAATTACTGTATGTACCAAGTAATATAATATGGAGAGGCTTTGAGTTGAAACTGTTGTAAGTGCTAAATAACTCAGAATATTACATAACTAACGTCTCAGAACAGGTGGTGGTCTCAAAATGGCCAGGGCAAAGAGGAACCTCCACGAAGTGTCTCCTTGGAAGCGTGCTATGGAAATAGTTGCCATCGTGCTCCGGAAGTATGCCATCGTGCTCTGTGGACGCGTGCACCGATAAACATTCACGCTTGTGAACCCACCTGATCCAACAGTGTCATCTAACTTAGACAATTTAGAATATGGAGAATGTTTTATGTAGCATATATGATTTCCAAAGAACGTTCCAAGAACCACAGATGGTACCCAAGGAAGTGTTTGTGACATGCCTGATATCAATCAGTACGAAAATGTATTGTAAAAATAGTAAAAAAAGATATCATTGTATCGATTTCCCCAACTGTTATTGCATAATACATGTTAGCCTCGCGACGATGCTTACGCCCACGCTATCTTTTGACAGTTGTAGCAATTAATCTGTCATCCGATGGCACTTAGGCCCAATTTCACCAAATGTAGAATAATCGCGATTTCCTTAAACGTGATTAGGTAAATGGAATCGCGATTATATTTTATGCGTTTCACCAAGCAAAACTTATCGTCGAAGTTGATCAATGTTTCTGAAGAATTTTCTGGGTTGGTAGTTGTTTTACAGTGCATTATGCGTAATTTGAAGACAAATGACGAGAGGAAAAATCATGTTGCTCACTAGCTCCACCAACGGACACCGTAGGCAGCAGCGGGCCTCCCTTGTGCCACTGAACATAACCTATAAACCGAGCCACGAGGAAACAAAGAAAATGGACGCTATATTTCTCGCAGTGCTGAAGAAAATCGCGATTTGTGCTGGTAATCGAAGGGTCCCCGAGCGTTTAAGTGTAAATCGCGATTTTCTCGTAAATCGAAGTTGGTGGAACGCGCATTTTGATAATCACGATTTACTACACAGAAAATCTCGCTTAAGACATTAAACGAACTTGGTGAAATTGGGCCTTAAACCCATTACTGCAGCATTGGCGTTGTCAGAAAGAACGTTTTTCGAGAAAAACAAAAAGGATTTTTAAAAATCGTTTTCCATCTACACGCCTGAATTGTCTCACCGAGTTGTTCTTAAATGTAAAAATTCGAAGCGCAAAAATACATCTAACATAGTGCGCAATAAAAATAATGTTTAGACATAGATATTCATTTTTTAGCTGGATATTATTTATTATTTTATTTACCGAATTAAACTTCCATAAAATTTTTATTTTTTTAAATTTCTTTTTCCGATTAGTATTTTAATGTCCTTTCAAGCTAAGTGTTATGTGTTTATTCATTCAATTAAAAACTACGGTCATCTAACCTTTGATTGGTTCCAGACAAAGTTATCTTCGAATTAATCATAATAAGTGTTGTACATTGATGTACATTGATATTGCTATTTTTTGCAGAATACAAAATGAAGTAAACTGTAAATTAAATCTTACAAATATTAGCGGGTTCTACTCACGTATATTTGTAGAACAGTTATTTTGGTTGCGTCAAAAACAAAGTTTCTACGAAACCTCGAGATCTAATTTTCGGCGGAATACACTTGAAATACATGAAAGAGAAATGACAGTGAAATGTGATCATATAAACTTTGGGCATCAGAAATTGGGAATAGGAAGTGACAGCTCAAGGGCTAACTCAACAAGTAAAATGTTGTGTAAGGTGAGACTAGGCGCACACGGGTGACATCACACGACTCTCTTCTAGACAGTCGCGATGCATGCGCACATCGGTGACCTGACAGTTTGCCGACCAGGCGAGCAGACGCGTTGTAACATACTTGCTGTGTATTTTCTGGATTTATAAAAAAAACAGCTTCTGATTGTGCATTGATTCTTGGGAGGAAGAAAAAAGAAACTGTATAGAATACGCAGTTCATCCATGTATAGCTTAAGCTTAATAAAGAGAAAATTAGGTATTTTTTGGATTGTCTTCTTTACTACCCCAAGAAATTTTTTCATACTTTCGTTAGAATATATCAAGAGGGAAGTTGTTACAATTGATACAATTATATCTCAGAGACAGATATGTACTCCTCAATAGTGGTGATGAGAAAATTATTACGTAATGTCGTGCAAGAGTGTCCCCAAGGAAGTCAATGCCGGAACAATTTGTTGGAATGTGGTGTTGAATAAGGTATTGATAAATATGGATACAGTGGTGAGCAACAATTAGCGACATCATGGGATACAGTGGTGAGCAACAATTAGCGACATCAAAGGAGAAAACAAAGAGCATTATTTTTGGAATGATATCTACAAAAAGGAGAAAACCAATAGTTAAAATAGTGAGTTGGAGATTGGTTATAGCGTGATAGTATGTGACATATTAAATTTTGGAAAACATTTCGAATACGTAACAAATAAAATAAGAAAGATATATCGTGGACTGCAACGAGTGGGAAAAGACAAAAATGCAATAGGAAAGAAAGAGTTAAGTTAGATATATAGGGCGGCGTTGCAACCCATTACATTGTACTGTTGTAGTGCGTGGTATTGAAGATCAAAATTAAAGAATAATGAAAGAAAATTGGCAAAGTTACAACGGTTCTGCTTACTTCGGTGGAGTAACTGTTATAAAACAGTCAACAAAAGCACTACAAGTAATAATGAGATATCTACCTATAGACTTAGTAATAGATCAATATATTTGTGATTCAAGATGAGACGGGAGGGATATATAATGTTGGATGGACAGGTATTACGGCAAGAGGAGAATGGATGAAAAAAAACATAAAATATTAATCACATAGAAACATAAGGACATAATTAAGTTGACAAACACGATAGACAGCAGCAAAGGAAGGAAGAGACTTATTGGCACAAAGAATGGACCGTAGGAAGACAATAAAAAAGGGAAGATGAACAAATATAAGTGGAAGGATCAAAGTGAGGCAGATGTGGATAGTAGAAAAACAATTACAAGACAGAAAAGAAAGAAAGATGACACTGAATGAAGCTCATTATTTTTAAGAAAAATAAAAATCGCCGGTGAATATGTAACCCAGGTAATGACTTTGTGTTAAGGTGCTGGAACATGTTGAATTAGTGTCCTTGACTATAAATAAAATATCGATATATCACAAAATGATAATCGGGTTTGGATCTTTTTAATATCTTTCCCTCCTGAGCTCTATAAACGGAATTTAAGTAGATCCCGACGGCTTGTGCCCAGATCAACCCGGCGGTCAAAGTATTCAGGTGTTGAAAATCGCTCTCCTCATTTGGGTAGGTCGATCTCAACCCCGGTTTTTTCCTGCCGATCTTTTCCTTATCGCTGCGCCAGACCTAACTTTACTGCCGCGAAGGGGGAAAGCGGAGATGAGGACTGTTTTTAAAACGTGTGTTCTGAGGTTGGGCCCGCTGCAGAGAAGGGTCGGTACTGACCGCGGGGTTTAGATCGACCGTCCCCACCCCGACCACCATCTCTCCGTCGTCACTCGCACAGCCAGACTGCGGCAGAGCAGAAATCCAGCCCCAGTTCTCCATATTCCCATTTATCTTAATAGGATTCCATTACTGATATTTTAATCAGATTAATCAAAATTTTCTTCTGGAAAAATGAAAGTGAAATTTTACCTCGAAATTTTTATTTAGTCCACGATTTTCATTTACTTGTGAGAGTATAAAGAAATGAGCCTTTTTTGCTAATGATTTGTTTTTTAATTTATGAGAGTTCCGAGAATTGAAGTTGCGCTGTCAAAGACGTTAGCAGTGCGTGACGCAGATCTGTGAGAAAAACCCACAGTGAGCATACACCACACCACAAAATTTGTGAGAAATCCCCGCATCGTTTTACCTGTGTCCAGGAAAATACTCTCCGAAGGGAAACTAATAGTTAGTCCCACCTTTACTTATCTGTAGTGGTAATTTTTTTTACTCTATTCACAATTTCAAAGTTCTAATACATATTGATATAAAGTTAACCATTATTTTTACATTATGAAGGGAGGGGTCATTTTTCTCGTGTGGGATAGACGAATAAAACACATTTTGAATCACACTTCTAGGACGTCCCGTTCCTTAGATTGAATTCTCTTTTTTTTAAGGTTGTGATATCATTCAAAGCATAGACCAACGCGGCGAAGAAATCGACTCTCACTCTGCTTCAGTGTTAGGTGCCGAATCGAAAGACTAATTATCGTAGGAGGAGATCTGAATAATAATTGCGCGAGAAAAATTAGTATGAATTTTATCAATATTTTATTTTAACATTGTTTGAAACAATATCATTGTAATGAAACCCAATAGAATTATTTTTATTTTGGACCAGGAAAAATTTTCTCTGGAAAAGTTCTGGAGAACATACTGTATTATAATGTGATTATAGAATTAGGCTTATTTTATAGTAGCACCCTTCACCGCGTTCGCATGGGAATTCTTGTTTTGTTGTACTTTTCGTAATACTAACAGAAGACAAAAGCAGCATGTCAAATGTCTGTGTACAAAAATGTTTGCCCCTGAGGCATTTTTACGTCATCTTATGTATTACGTAGAAATGACTCTTAACGTGAAAAATGAGATTAACAGCAACCCAATTTACCAGGCTCACCATACGTTATTGTTATTTGATATCCAGACGTTTGAATAATGGGTTAACGTGAAAAAAATCGATTCCAAAATCATGTCAAATAATTGAAAACGCTGGTGTCGTTAGTATCTACCCAACGACAATTTCTTACGTTCAAATGCTCAATATGAAAGAAATTTCTCTGTACTATCCGGTAAATAAACAAAAAATTACAAAAACTCTACGATATAAAATACAAAAACAAATTGACTAAACGTTTAATCGTAAACATTGACGGAGATTTATTCTAGATGATTTTGGACACGCATCAATTTTAGAATAACACCTCCATGATTTCGTTTCATAGACTTTGATGAAGTGTAATGGAAAAGCAAGGGTAAGTGTATTTTGTCATGAAGATTTTGGGATGGTTAAGGCCCTTATCGTTCGCATGCGTTGCAGTCACCCTTGGTTTCATGAAAGGTAGTTTCCTAGGTACTGGAGCATTGGTTCAACGAATGCTCATTCTATTTTATTGCTAGAAAATGTTTGGGGAAATTTATTGTGGATAATTGTTACATTTGGGTTATATCAGTCAAATTTTTGTTGTCTATTTAATTTGTACTAAAGAGATGTTTTAAAAAAACTGAGAAGAAGGGAACTTGTCCGACCAAGAAATGATAGTATCTTTACTGACATTTTTGCCATGAAATGTTTCCTCTTAGAAATATTCAATTAGTAGTGCCATGAACTAAGCTATTATAATTATCTCTGGACGTTAACAAATTCATATATTAGAGATACATAACGTATTTTGGTACATGGTATATAACAGCATTGCGGGTTGAGTTTACAATTGTAAGTGTATTTATTTATTAGAGCGTTGTATTATTACTTTCTCATTTGTGTATTGTTCAGTACTTTGTGGATGGTGGTGCCTTCCCTGTTCTTCTGGCGCCCAACCTTCACCATCTGTGTCCGACGACAGTAACCGGAAAATTAACGGTTACAGTATAGTAATAAAAACATAAAATACCAAGAGGGAAGATGAATTAAACGGTATGGGAAATCCATTCCAATGATATTTCTGGAATGTTTCTGTCCTCAACAGCGCTCTAAATTCATTCAGCGGAGCAGTGATTCTGTCATTAGAGTTGCCGAAGAATGTATGAAAATTACTCAATGTTGTTTACAGCACAAAATGACAATGTATGTCGGATTAAATTTTTGTACTGCCCGCTCTTAAGTTCTTACCTCTTTTGTGTGTGTCAACTCTGAATATTAATTACCTATGCATTATGTTTCTTCCGATCATTCAGGATTAATCCTTTATATTTCTTGTATTCATGAGAATAACATTATATTCTGAGACTGGAAATTGAACCCTACAAATATTTTCATTTGATGTCTTGTATACATTTCCGCATCTTTGGATGCATTTCTAATGTCTTAAGAGTTAATTTTAGTTCCTCAGTTCGTATTCAGTATTTGAATTTTTTATTTTTTACGAGTATTCTGTTTAAACGAAGGGGTCCAGCTTGAATTATTTATAAACGTGTATAATAAAAAAATACAATATTGTATATATTTTTGTAGTTGTATTTGTAAACATAAATTATCTTTGATTTTTGATGTTTTGATTTATTTTTAAACTTTAAATGTTTAATATTAACAGTTTTTATTTACTTGAAAACTTCTTCGTTTTATTCTTTTAAGTCTAATTTTATGGATAAAATATATTGTAAAAAGAGTGATGGTTAATTAAAAACTAGAAAATATTGCTCCCATTGTTGAACGATTGGGTTCGAAGACTTCACTGGCAAGATTTAGAGATAAAACTTCCCCATAAAATAAAGTGTATAAACTTGGCTTTACGTAACACAAAAGACCTCCACAATCCTGCCATAACGCAGTGTAACGAAATAACAACTGTGTTACGTGTCACGTGCTTTATGGACGTTCCCGGGGAGCAGAGGGTAAGAGTTGTTACGTCACCAGCAGTGCTCTGACCCAGCACGTCCAACTGGTAGTCCGCAAAATTTTTTTCCGTCCCGCGAGTACATTTTATATCAAATGTTTCATGAAACGTTATTACTTCTGTAAAATAAAATAAAAATACTATTTAATTTTTCCAGTTTGAAATAATATTAATTTGTTGATGAGAATCAAAATATTTCGTTACAAATAAATAAATAAATATGACCCATTATAGTTTCATTCGTCTGGTAACATTTTGTAAAACCCCACCCCTTGCCTGCCTGATCATCGAAAGTGTTTATAAAATGACCCGCGGGCTAGGATAAGTTGATCAGCGTTCGTCAAACCTCATCAGATCACGGTTGAAGCGTTTATTATATAGGAGACCATTTATAAACAGTTATTCAGTGAGCGGAAAACAAACGGTGGTTCGTAAAATTAAATTAAACTTAAGAAGTGTGAAAAATAATTATTTTTTGAAACCGTCTAAGGTTTTTTCAAAGTCAGGCCATCGTTCTTTTGTGTTAAATAAATTGTTACTACATCTCTGTAAATTCAAAATACGTTTTTGGACTACAACTACAAAGATGACCGTTCCTAAAGCAGTTAAAACTGTGTACGATCACGTGAAGAACACGTTGATTACTAGAATAGACTGATTTACTCTCCGGATGCAAACGAGAAATCATGCCATCAATTTGAACAAAAAAAGATCCTTTATTTAATTCATAAAAATTACAAAATGGTTTACAAGGAACGTTTAAGACATATCAATTCCCCGTATAAGGTAAGATTTGGTTCACATGCGTCTATAAAAATTACAATTAGTCTGTTACGTAATTTTTCGAAACTATCATGTTTGTTTGGGTGTTAGTAGCTCGTTTCAATAGTTATTTTTCTACAAGAAAAGCCAGTAAGAAAAATTAGCAGGATTTAATATGAACTGAAATGGATAATGAGAACACTAAAATAAATAAATTAAATATTTAATTCAGAATTTTCAAGTTTTTTCATGAATGAAATAAACTGGTTTATTACCGAACGGGGCTTTTTATTTAATAGAAATTATTAATAAATTACCAAGATGTAAATGAATTATTGACATTTATACTGACATCCTGGAATAATTTTGTTTAAGGAGACATCTTTGACAAGTGTAGAGAATGGTTTATTTTTTTCATGAGCTCTGACACCCAATTATAGTGTATTACTAGTTATAAAGAGACACTTTATGAGTTAGGTTATTAAATATTTAAAGGGCATGTTGTGAATTTCTAGAATTACTTTCCCCTTAGATCATTAGGAGATTTTATCACCCTTCATTAAAGATGTATTTGATAACACGAGTTTATTAGTTTTGCGTATACACTAGCAAATATGGAAGTAATAGTTTCAATCAAACTTTAAAAATGTCTGCATTGACGACTGATTTTAACCAAAAGCTGCTGCCATTTGATTTTGTATGTTATTCTGAATTGACTGCATCATATTATTCATTCCCTGCATGCTCCGTTGCATCTGGGATTGCATTTGGTGCATTGAATTCTGCATCGCGGCCCCTGCATTAGCCATTCTCGCATTGAATTCTGCATTTTGTCGTTCACCTCGTCGTATCTCTTCATTAATAATAGCTTCTTCTTGTGGGGTCATTGGATGATAAGTACCTGTTAAAAATGTTGTTCATAAAATTATCAGTGGAACTACAGTAGAGCTGCAAATCTTGATACATTTTTAAGAAAATTGCCTCAAAGTAATAATTTAAATAATTAAATAATTTAGTAAAATATTTGTTGTACATTAGTGTGAGATTTAGGTAATCATCGGTAATAAATTTTTATCGTTGACCCCTAACTGTTCCTCGCACTTTTTCGTGTGTTGTTCGTGATGAGATATGATCACTCATAATGACTCATTTGCTAAAACAATAGTGTGATTTAAAATTTTTTGAAATGCTAATGTATTGATTAGTTCATTGTGACAATCAAATAAATCAAAATAGTATTTTAATATAAAAATATGCCCCATAAGCATTTTCACTTTTCTGTACCTTTTACCTAAAAAGAAAGCAGGTTTACAATCGAAGTATCTAGAAATAAATATTTTCTTGTAAACATATCATTTATAAATGATTAGAAACCCTTTACTCTTCAACGTGACCAAATTTTACCTAATAGTCCATTTCGACATTGCTTAATGACAACGCCATTGTCTTGAGCCACGTAACAAGAGAGGTTACCTACTGTCCACTGGGCATACGATTTCCCGTTCAAATAATCTGAAACACAGAGATATATTTGCAGTGAATGACATGTTCTTAATTTAACTTCATTTCTTATTGTAAGCCTTTGTCTGCTGAGACCAGTTCTGGAGAAAACGAATTAAAATCTCCTCATTAGCAGGTATCGGCAAGAAATGTTTGACAAGATTTAATTAATTAGACTTCTTAAGAACGTGACTTCTTAAGAGCTTTGGTCAAACTAGCGCCCATTCTTCAAGTACGTTGTTCCATTTTAAACAATATAACTAATGAAAATAAATAAATAAATAAAGACTTGCGACCGTATGATGGACGAATACTATATATTTTAGTGTACTTAATATCACAAAATATATAGTATTCATCCATCATAAGGTCGTAAATCTTTAATTCTTTACTTACTTTGATTATATAATGGACGTTAACTGTAGTAGAATATAATTAATGATTCGCAATTTTTAATACACTGTAATTCCTGAATTACTGTTACAATGATTATTTCAAAGTAAACAGAAGTCATGACATTACTGAAAATTTCATTAATGGTCATGTGTTTGACTAGCTCCTGGCACGCTCATACTTAAACACCTCTTTTCCAGATGACGTCTCAGGTTATTAGCTCGCTTTGTAATAGATCTGTTTACCAACCTTGATTCTGGTATTTAATCAATTAAATTTAATTTAATTTACAAACATGAATTCTAGTAATTTCTTTATGTCCCGTACATGGAGACTAGAGAGAGGAGTCCGATCTCCGTATTCTCATACATTGAGAGTTTGGTGCCAAACTGTAATATTCTAATAGTTCCACTTTCTTCCAATAGTAGCGCTGTTGATCGAAAGTTGCTACTTGAAGATAGTTGTTTGTCAGTGCATATAATATGAAGTTGGTCAAAAGGACGTAGAGTATTGTATTGCGTAGTATTTTTATTGCAAATTCAATTGAATTACTGTAATGTCCAATAATAGCAATATTACATCGTATGTTACCCTCTCCACAGAGCCAACTTACGTACACGAGCGCCCTCCTTATTTGCAATAGGTTCTGTGGACAGATTTAAGAAAGAGTTCATACTACTTCTCTTTAGTCTCCATGGTTCCGTAGGATGCCGTAAAGATGGCTCCACCATCACAGCGATCTTCATTTTTCATCAGTTTACATTACCTGCAGAAGAAGAAGAACGAGAAGATCCGAAGGAGTTGGAGGTTACCACTTGTGCTGATGAGACAGTCATCAAAGCAGCTAGGATCGCTCCCAGCAGCATTGTTCGAGACAACATGCTCCCTGCTTGATCTCTGTAACAGTGGTACAATTGGAGAGCTTTGAACTTCTCAAAAGTTTTGTCTACTCGGGATAAAGGTAATCAGTCATTTACTTCTAGGTTGAAATTCAGCCTTTTAATAGCAATATTTAACATTTCTAAAATTGTTCGTGTTTTCATTTGTATCGTCTTATGCTTCCGCGATATTTCCTCTCTGATAATTTCCTATGGTGTGTAAAAAATTAGTACGAATTTCATTCATTCACGCATATTAGTCCCGTGTACATAGAAAAAACTTCAAAAAATCGGACATAAATTGTCGAATTTTGTATATGATCATGTATGGGTCTACTACTGAATGTGATAAACATACAGCTATTACCCCCGAGGATTGTAGTTGAAATTTTCACAGCAATTAGAAAGGTTTAGTCTTTCTCCCAAGAGCGATGATCTTTATTTCGCTACTGACCAAAAAGTGTACCAAATACTCATTATGGCTACCAATGTAAGGATAATGAATACAAAATAATCTAGAGTGTACCGCACTCGACTTTACAATAATAATTCGTTTAAGAAAAGCAGTGAACAACATACATTGTAATGTAAGTATAAAAGAATAGATTTAAAGATTATCAGTAAGCTATAAAAATTGTTCAAATTAACAAACACGAAGAAATGTTAAATATTTCAAACTTTTTAGAAATATATATCCACAAAACCATTATACCTGCACAGAGTATGCTGTTGTCTACATACCTGCACATTCAAATAGGGTTTTTCTGAATTATTATATTACTTCCTAAACTCTTTGCAATTGCCTCATAGGGCGATCTAAACAAGGCGTCTCTCTAGTTAACGTAAAAACAACCTGTATTTTACGTATCTCGAAATCGGTGCGACGTACAGTGGAGTATTTGAGGCCCAAACCCGGACAAAAAGAAACAAAAATCAAATTTGTTTCACAACATTAAATTTTATATCACCGAATAGCTGATTAACTGGCGCGTCTAACGATATTAAATGATGGTTAAACCTGGCTTCTGCTATCGCCGATTGAATGTAAGGTTTGTGTGCTTACAGATGTCCTTATATTAAAGTTTTAGCGTTTGTAAACGTTTTATAAATAAATGTATACTACCCTAGACTGACTTTAAATTTTACACGGGGATAAATAAAGATATGTTCTTTAGTTGTTTCTATTTTTATTATCATTGGAATTATATTAACTGGTTTATACGGTATCTTTACATGAAAAATATTTTTTTTAAAGAAATGTTTCCAGAAACTTATATTTAACGTAGATTTTTAAATGCATGTCGGGGACAATCACGCAACTTTGAGACCACTACGTATGTAGTATAATGTATGTAGAATAGATCCCAAAAGAAATATTTTCCCCGAAGTTGTTCAACGCTTTTTTATGAATATTTAAAAAATTAATGCGCTTCATTACGTTCATGGAGCGTGTTTGCAAATAGTGAAATTAAACACCAGATATTTATGAACAACTCTAATGGGACATAAAGTATTTCTTGTTTATACATCTAATTGATTTGGAATATTTAACAGCCCCCCTCTCGATTGGAAGGGGGGGCGTAAATTGAAATAAATCCATTTGGAAGACGGAGAAATTTGCATTAAGGTGATCTGTTTACATATTGTATTAATTTTTGTGATGAGTTAAGAGAACTTAAGGGTATTGAAAGAAAAGAGATTATTGTGTGTTTTGTGTTACTTGCCCAAAATTCACTCATTGTATGTCCAATGTTATCTGCAGACCCTCCCATTCAACTTCAATTTAACACCCTTCACTGTCTACAGGGAGTTCCCTTCGAGAAGAAGTGTCAACAATATTATTACTTCGACAAGGATTGTCTGTTGAAAACATGCAGCACGTTTTGTAGGCGTCAGATGATAAATTCCAGAACATCCTAAGAGCGAAGTTACGTCCAGAACAGGAATTCAGTAATATTACTGAGAGGAAAGCCACTGTAGTATATAGTGCACAGAGCGCTTCCTATCATGTACTAAGTTTTTTTAAAAGTGCTTTGAGATAAACTGAGAAGTTTGGTTATTAAGTGAAATTCTTTTTTTCTGAAGTGACCGATTACGATACATTCTTAATACATTCCGTACAATCGGAAAGTAAAATGGTTATTTGCTATATAACGATATAAAAAACTGTTATTAAACCACATTGTCATAGTTTTAATACAAAAGTGAATAATGGGGATCACAACCCGAAGAATGAGATGAGTTTCAGGCAATTTTTTGTTAAGAATACTTTACTGGAAACAGCGTCTTTCGTTACGAGGTCAAAAGTACGGAGATCAGATCAATGCATCAAAATTTATCAACAATATCTTTTCCGGTCTCAAATGAAGGATGCAAAGCAAAAAAAAAACTGTGATTGGAGGAACAGCGAAGAAAGTACAAAAGTAAGAAGAATAAATACTCAATAACTTTAAAATAACTAATCACAGTAATAATCGATACTACTCTGACGATAAATCAATGTCCTTGGACACTTCGACCAACAAGAAACCAATTGTACAACCTTGGAGAGAGTTAAAGTTGTTTCCGTGAAAGATGAAGACAAGACGATAACTCATTTAGCAGAGGCGAACTCGCAAATCTTCACTTACTATTGTAATATATTCGGAGTTGGAAATCTGCAGTGCAGCAATTCCTTTGGTACTGGATTAATTAATTGTACGACGTAATACCTAAAAATAATACATCAAATATATTAACAGCATTGGAAATCGACATGTTGAGTTTGATGACTCCCTAGAAGTGGACAAGTACTAATGATTAAGTAGTCCTAGCGGAGTGTTGCTCCTGAATTACGATCAAGAAGAGAATTGATCTGACAAAGATATGTCGCGCTTGTTTGACTTTTAGAACCAACGCGAGGCATTGTGTAAGATAACAGCGCAACAGTTACGTTCAAATAGTCAATTAGTCTCTTTTAAACGACTGTTACTGTTAATCATTAGGTAGCAAATACAAGCCTGTTACTGTTAATCATTAGGTAGCTTAACACTCTTCTTCGAAGCGATTGTCGTATTTATTATACTTTCAGCTCAGTTCTTGAGTATATTCAATTAGAATAGGATATGTGCAGTAGGGTGGAATGAAAAAAATCAACTTTGTAGATAAAATTCTAATAGCGCTCAAAAGTTACTTTTACTTATAGAAGAGAATGTGTTTAAATTGCAGGATAATAAGAGAGTGTTAAAAGATACAGCAAGAAAGGTCAAAATTTGAAGTTTTATGCGTTTTTTTTTGTAAAATTACTGGTTTAGAGAAATATTTCTAATTTCCTTGGTACATGCTGGAGGAGGTTTTATTTAATATTGTTTATCACCCAATGCTCTCTGATCAGATAACAAGAGTTGGTGCAATGTTGTTTCTGGGAGGGGGTAAGGCCTCATACTACTGAAAATGACCTTGGCGCATATTACTGTACTAAAGATAATATGCCTTCAGCTGATTTGAGTCCGGGCTTCTCTTCCACGTCGGCTGCAAATTCCTTAGTTATTGCTTGTTATTTCGATTATAATATGTATGTTATTTTTTTAAATTGGGCTCGCCAACGTTATTATATCCCTTGCGAACGTTATTGTAATATTACATTTATAATTGTTTTTAGTGCGCTTTGGCAATGCTAGTATGCTGGTATGTCAGGTATAGTGTTCAAACCATGTGACTGTTGGAGTGATCTGTTTTCGGTGATCCTAAAGAGCTTTGTTAGTCATATTTGTCAACTTATGAAGATGTTATGAACCATCTTTTATTAAGGAGCTGACGCTGAGTGAAACTTCTGAGATATTGCCGAAACCGATTGAAAATGTTTGGTTAAGGAGTTCTATTCCGATAGTGTCTCACACTCGAATCCAGCGAATGGTTAGAAGCTATAATGACAAGTATACAAAGATGTTGTGGTCCAGGAACAGAAAAAAAAGAGCTGCTCGTACTTAAAAATGAAAGTAAACGTTTATTTGACGTTGCGTCCAGGAAATGCACATAATTTTCTATTTGTAAATGTTACAAAGAAAATCTCTAGTTTTTAACAAGATTTCTTAAAAGATCAAAGAGATATTAGGAAAATGGCTGTCAGTAAAATTTGTAGCGTAACTTCAAAAGATTCATCTCTGAGAGAAGAAAGAAAACAAGTGTTAAAAAGAGAAAAAAAGTTACATAATGCATAAAACTCCACAAGTTGAATACAATAATGATTTACAAAGTAGCACTAGTTACTTTGAGGCGGAAAGTGGTTCTAATCAGAGTTCTGAAGATGGCACTGGAACAGTTAAAGAAATTCATCCTGATAATAAAGCATCAACGTCACGTGACCCTCAAATTCTTATCTTTGGGAAATGCGAACATACTAGACATATAGTTAATACATTACAAAAGAAGCAATTACCAGGGTATCTATTGAATATAGTTAAGTCTTATTTTGAAGAAAGAACGATACAGTTAACAATAGAGAATGCAGAAATAATTCACGAAATCAGAATAGGTTACCTACAAGTTTCATCGAGCGGTCCACTGTATTGGAACGTAGTGATGGACAATATTTTATGGAAATTGGAAGAAAAAGGGGTATAAATGGTTGCGTATGCCGATGATCTAACTGTGTTGACATATGCAAACTCACAGCGAGCATCAGAGCAAAAGATAAAGGAATTAATATAAATTGTACGGAAATATGTGACAAATATTATTTAGAAATATCAGCATCCAAAACAAGACTAATGTGGTTTGAGCATACGCGAGAAAAACAAAGGGATTTAATTGTCAAAGGGGAACAAAAGTACAGGTGGTCAGAAGTACTAGATATCTTGGTGTAGTACTGGATGACAAGTTAAGCTTTAATGAAAACTTAAAATACATAAAGAAGCGTGTGCAACAACCTTGTCTAATTGTCTCCCTTCTATATTTCTGACAATTAGTCATTTGTATTTCGGCAATAATTATTTATACATTTACAAAATGAAATACAAAATAATACAGACCTGGCAACTTCAAGACATTGTTCCACAATTTGACTTACATTTACAAGGCTGAATCAATGATTCTGGGAAAGGCGGCCTTGTGATTTGTAGTAGACGTATGTAATCTGTGCTCTTCATAGCCAAATAAAGCATAATCAATCAGTTCCCAATAGTATTTGATAAGCATTGTTCCAAATAAATGTTTGTATTCCAGTCCTTAAGCATCCGACGTGCATACTACTTTCATTAAATTACAGCCGAAATGAATGATTTGGGAAATCAGTTTATATCGGAGTTCATCAGCAGTTAATTTTTTTGTATTTGAAATAACATATACACAAACTGTTTCTAACTGTCTAATTGTTCAGCATTGAGGTAAAAACTTCCCAAAAATACAAGGGCTTTTTGTACAGAATCCTCCGATGCAATTTTTGAAACATTGTTTTTTACTACTAATTTACTGGTAGCATCACAAGCACTTACGGAATGTAATGCTGGCAAAATATTACTCGTGCTTTCACCAAGGGATTCAGCAGCTAAATAGCATCCTGGAAGATGTTTCTTTTTACACGAACTGTCGAACCGTAGTCCTAGACAACCAATATTTGCTACTTATTTACACTAATAAATCACCAAGATGAATACATCTATATCAGCACAGCAGACATATGTATCCTTTTGTATTTTGACGTGTGAATCCGAACCCTGGGACTCGAAATGCTCTATCACCCTTCATTATTCTTTAAATCAGTAATACCTGTATTTAAGGGTGGTTTTTTGCAATTAAAAACGCTGGGGGGTGATGGAGCAATTCTGAATTTATATTCGCATTTAGTATGTGAATATCCATAAGGATATATAGGTATAGTCTTTCGACGACACTAACTTTTATTTTTGATATTTGAGATATTTGAGAACACGGATATTTGAGAGAGAGAATCCATTAAGAGTAAGAAGGAGATGATAGAGGTTGATTATTAATATGATGATTATTAGCAAATATAAACTAACATCGCGCATATTGCTATTTATTCAATATATAACTTAGTGTCAATATTTTATAAAAATTCGAAGTAAAATGATTCATCCATTTACTCAGAGTCGCTGCGCACAGACGGACGTTATGCCAAAAACAACTTTTTCGGAATTAGGGATCGCCAAAACGGGTATTTCCGTCGAAATGTCGCTTTCGAATTTTTTCACGATTACAAAACTTTCTATACACTACGTATATGAGAAAGTAAAAAGAAGTTTGAGAAAGAATTAGAAAATAAAATACACTGTTATGGGGAGACCATTGGAGCACCACTCGAATTTTTTTCAATTTCTTTCAGAAATAATTATGTAAAATCCTTTAAATCCATCTTCATCCGTATCTATCACACGTTCCTATTCATATTGATAACATTTACAGTTTAAGGGATTCTTGTTTGCATACGATAATTAAAAGATTCACACAGCAATCGAAAAGTTGAGCTATTTATACGTAGGAAAGGAAAGAGAGTTGATCTCATGAAAAGAATTTACTACACAGAGGGCTAAAGGTTCCAACAAATTTTATAAAAACTGATCATAAGAAAAGAAAAACTTCTGGGTACAAAAAATTACGGATAAATAATATTTTACCTATCTTTAACGTTCTACAGATATATTTTAATAAAATTCATTATTTTCTTAAATTAAATTTTATTTACTATCAGGGATTCAAGGAACTTCCGAGATATGAAAAAATCCATTTATTCACCATAGATAAGTCATGGCCATATACATGTCAAGAAAAGGTGTAACCATGTGGTAGATTAGACCATTAAAATTGCTATATTAGAAGGCAAGCTGACAGCAGAATCATTATTGTCCATAAACCCAAATGGTGAACAGATGTCATGTTTTAATTTTCTTGTAATTTTGAGGTGCAGAGCGTGTATTGTACTAGTACAAAGAGCTGCTGCGTCTACAAACAATAACTGCAGGTATCGATTTGAACTGGGCTTGGATGACCGATACGTTATATAGTTTAATGCGGATTCAACTCGAGTGTTCATCGATCGTAGTGACTAGCGAGTAGTAGCATGTCAGTTTCTCAACCACCCACGACCAGATCAAGGAAGAACGAATCTACAAATCGTACTGTCCAAAACAATTAAACACTGTATGTATGTGATGTCCATAATGTATATATCGTACCCTGGGGGGGGGGGCAGGGGAAAGTTTATCGTTACCCTGCATTACGCGGGGTGTCCTCGGTGTTACGTGACGCCAAATTTTTGAGGGTATATTTTAAAAGGCGCTTTTCAACCCTAAAGTCGACATTTTAATCCGTGTAATCAACTGCTGAGTGAGAGTAGAGAGTAATGAAGAATGAACAATTAAATTTGTGTATCAAAATTTGTCCCCTCAATTTCTGAAAATCAATTAAATCTTCTCTTAATGTGAGGGGGATGTAGGACTAGCTTTATGTAATTGTTGGGGGGTTGTAAAAGGTATCATTCTTTGAGTACTACAAAGGGAAAGGTGTAAGTTGAAAATTGGTAAATTTAGTGTTTCGTAATTTATTATGTATGGCCACATAAATACCAAAATCCCTATGGTAGTTTTTGTCGCTGCCACCAGCTCGGTTTCCCGAGCAACCTACCACACGTTTAACAACAATAAATAATGATTTATTACAAATTAACTAGAAATCTGAATTTACAACAGATACAAACTCCCAAAATCATTAATAATCTGTTATTACATAAATAATGCTGTCAGAGAGCATTGTTTACACTTGGTTAAATATAGTTGAAGACAACTAAATTGTAAAAACCCTCAGGTTATCTGATCCTTCGAAAAGATAAGTTGTTCTCCCCAACAACTAACTGATACTAGTTACGTCCCTCGCACCTAGTAATGACTTTATTAAGACTACCGCAGCAGCCTTAACAAATATCTGGTCTCCGCGACCTAGACTTAGTTCAGTCACTTGTCCGTGCTGACGGATCTCTACGTTCCTTTGTAAAGCATCATTGAGGAGCTCACTCCTCCCAATATATACTGTACCAGACGTCACGTGACCAGCAAATAACCACGCCTTCGCCACCACCGTGCAAACACTCTTTTTGTGTCACCCCTTTGGCTTATAGGAATGCAGAGGTTGCGCCGTAGAGGACGAATCGCCACAAGCGTCACCTAGGCGCTTCGCAAACACCCTTTTCGTACTTCATTCATTTCTTCGTAGAATTCGTCTTTAATTTAGGTACTCCTGAATTCCAGTGGGTCAACGTCGCCGGCTGCATTCTTCGAATACAGTGGTACGTACTTTCCTTAAAACTGAAAGGTGTTCGTTCGAACAATACCTCCACACGGAAAAGCTCATCGAACGTCCGTCTTAGCGCTGACCGGCCACTTGTTGTAATATTCTTAACAGCATCCGGCTTGGAAAATACAAAGAACTATTAATATTTCACAAGTTGATGGCATGTCCTGGCGCCGACGTTACAGCTCCTCCCCACTAAATCTTTCTTAGTGTCTGAGCCTTCAGTTTTTAAAATTCCCCGCTGGATCAGCCTCACTATTAAATTGAATTCAAAAGATGTTTTTCGACCAATGGAAATTTTGCGATCCTTCATTGTTTCTTCATTCTTAATTTGTGGTTTTTCTTCCTAAATATATTCTAGTAAATGTAATAAATCTTATTGATCGGTCGAAAATTCCTTTTCGATATCCGGCGGCCGAGATTCTGCTCTTTATAATATAGGTGAATATTTTCAGCGAGATAATAAATATGAAACCCATTTTATTAACTGGCGGCGAAGGCCAGACTCATTAAAAGAAGTGGCTGAAAATCTTCAGCCATTTAATAGAATATATGATTTATTCATTATCGGTCGGTTCTTTCTAAAGCACTTCGGTTATTTATACAGAGACTAATTTTAGCATCGGATTGCGACATATATATGGATTAAAAATATTATTTTATATAAATATACAGATTTTGCCGAAAATAGCTGAAAATCTTTGAAGGCAACCAATACAATGTCTTAACCACTGTTATTCTCATCCTCTTATATGCGGCTTTGAAATTGAAAGCTCTATTAGTGAAAGAGACCGTCTGGAAGAGACTTAGGAGAGTTTATAAAAGCAACATCCTCAGGTTCCAAAAAACCAGCCGTCAGTGCCATCTCTAATGACCACAAACAGATTTGACAACTTTTTCTCTTGAATTGAGTGGAAAAATTGCCAAAGAAAGGAGATGATCTATGGCCAGGTGAAATTGGCGACGGACCTATACTCGAACTCAAAACCTCCACGATATTTACTCGGAAGTTCAGAGTTGAATGAGAAGCAGCTTGCAAAAGGAGAAGGCGATCAGGCAGTTCAAGTGTGATCTTAACGCAGACAGTGAAGAATTCGCAATACCAGCACTTCACTCGGCGTTTCATATTTGCGTTCTGGAGTATTTGCCAACACGACCAAGTATAGATGAGCTATTTGCTCTATTGTAGTCGTAAAATTTAAATTAAATACTTGTTGTATTTGCTCTATAATGCAAAAAACGCACGATGAAACGTCCAAATTGGTTAGCTGTTTCGCTCACAAGAATGCGCGAGAAGACTTGTTGATTGGTTGTAACCTGTACTTGAGACTATTTTTATTCTATAAATTTTCATAACATGGACAACATTTCTGTAGACTAGAATAATAAAACCGTCTTAAATATCTTGAATAAGATCAAATGAATCCTCACATTTGGGGATATGAATTATTAACAACCACCAGCACTTTTTTTACCATGGTATTTTGTTAACTTGATATTTATGCAACATATATTAATAACGTGAATTAAAGAAAAATATGTTGCTCCCACTGTCAACACGTCCATCATTGGTAAAAGCAAACATATTTGGCATATTTAGTTATTTGCTTGTTCAAACCATGCGTAGATGGCATGTTTGTGAATATGTCACATATTTTGCTAAATGCAGCGAATAAACTACACGAATAATGCAATGCCATGTGAAGTGCCAGCATTAATAAAACATAACTCAGCCATACCATCAGCAGATAACGTAGCATTTTTTTTGAACTCCCACTTTTACAGGTGAGAAAAGATTTTAGGACAGGGACTTTGAAATCCAACTAGCTTGTGATATTTAACAAGTTTTTTAGTATTAGGCCATAAAGAAGCTTCAGCATATCTGACAATTCGTAGAGATTTAGTCATGTCCAAAATCAATTGTTACATTACAATACCACACTTATAAGTTGTCTACATAACATTACAGTAAAATGTAATTTTATTTGAGATAGACTCCAAGTATTTATTACCACACACATCCATTACTACAGCAATTCACGAAATGAACTGAATATTCTTTTAGGACGTCAGTGGTTATAAATTATATTTTTACGAGTTCCTTTATCTAGGTAATCATTCAATATATTCATTTATCAATACTAAGTTAGTAATGATCAGTGTACACAATGCGGATTTCCATTAACATTCCTAGCGTATGAGTGATACCCAATGTTTGATTGCACTCTCATGTTTACGTTTCTTTGCTGATCGCAAGGAAAATTTTCCAGAACGCTCTCAGGTCAATTGTTTGCGGAGGTATTTCCCCGAAGTCCTTGCGAGCTAATGGTAGACTACTACTGATAAAGCAGACGTCGGACGCCGCTCTGAGGCAATCTTAAGAGTCGTAAACGTATGGAAGCTCTTGTGGTTAGCTTCAACGTCGTCTGACGACAATAAAATTTCCACAATTCTTATGTTTCTTTGAGCATAATGAATAATTTGTTAACATTTGAGTAAATAGAAGCATTTCGAAGAATTCAATACTTATGAAGCGGGCTGTAACTAATACGGTTAATCTGAGCATCCAAATTAACGTTATTTCGTACATTTCAAATGTTCTTTCAGAATCCAAGCTTAATTTCTTCCGGAATTGATGACTCACGCATGTTGTATATTCTAGAATGATAATTTTTATTAGAATTCAATGATTAACACTAATTGCTATTTCGAAACGTCTTCGACTAGTATTTTTCAGCAAGACAATTTCGTCACGTTTTTCATAAATACAAAAAAGAAGAAAAAAACATTAATTATTTGTAAGTCCAAATTTTCGAACGTAATAATTTCTTAGGTAAATCTCAACCATTTTAAACATTCCCAAAATAATTTCTCCATATGACTAGAAGTATGAATTTTGAAACATGTTTTTGTTATTATTTAGAAATGAAATATCGCCAATAATTTCAATGAAATGTGAAATCCTTTCAACCTTCAAATTGTCTTCAAATATTTTTCAAATCGTCCGATATAATTAAACTGCATGTTTCTTGTTGTTGACACTGTCAACATTCGCGTATTTATCTACACCTTTAGTGAGAAAAATCTCTGTAAATAAATACTATGCTGCGTCAGCAAAAGTTTTATAGTAGTATCTTGACTTCTGAACGTCAGTAAATATGTTTGATTAAGTATTCGTTTTAATATCCGAAAGTAATAAAAGTTTTTGGATAATGTTGACACAAATAAGCGGATGTAATTTCAAAGCGGATGCAATCCAGGAACAATACTAGCAATAATTTAAGTTACCTTAATATTTTGACGAATATATGAAAATATATTTTCCCATCTCAGCCACACAGGCCTAGTTTTTGTATATTACAGTATCGTTTCCAGTGGAAATTAATTCACTGTTACGCAATAAATGACTACAACGACAATTTTATAGAACAATAGATCAAGACATCATACGTCAGTTTCTGAAGACGAAACTGGAACTCAAAGATAAACTAGAATCACAAGAAAAGACGTAATGGAATGACTCAGTTCTGACGGTGTCACGAAATGTGGAAGACAATTCTTCTCCCTCTGAACAAAATTTTCTGAGCACCACAAACACATTAACTTACGATCCCTTGTCCAAAGGAAAAATATTTGCAGAAATATTTCGCAAAAGTTTTCAACCTCCAACCATCTCACTATCTGTCTCCGATCATCTCCCTTCTCCTTATCATGACATTGAAGTGACAACTTCTTCTTTTCGATTTTGGCCATCTAGGACCGCGTGAAGTAACCTCATGCATTCATCGTCGTGCTTCTTTCTTTAATTTCCAGTAGTTCTTCATCCTTTCACTTTGCTCTTTCCTTCTCTCTCCTGTCCAGATGTTAGTCCTTATTCTCTTCTCCTGGAAATCCTCAAAGTTGTGCATTAACCTTCTGAACGTTGTTTTGTCCTGTATTGTATCGTCCGTTATGCCAATCTCTGCTACACCTTTTTTAATTCCTTGAATCCACTATTTGCCATTTTTGCTCTTGTAGACGTGACATGACAACTATTGACGAAACATGGAAATATTTTTGACGTTTAAACACTCTAACAGTTGCTGGTCCTGATGATATTCTTAGCAAATAGTTAAAAAACTCTCCGAAGTGTCTTCAATTGTGCCTCATGCGCTTTCTAATGCCTTACAACTCTTACATTTCTCTTTCCTATTGCCCGAGTTCTTGGAAAATTGCGAAAATATTTCTCCTTCCCAAACCAAATAAAGATTCAAAATTTGCCGAAAACCATAGACCTATCCGCGTACTTTCAGCGTTAGAAAAGCTTTTCAAAAAATATTATTACTTTATTAAATATATTCCTTTCCGATAACAAAACTATGAATAAGAAGCAATTTGACGTCAAAAAGAGTGTTTCAGCCTAGCACAGGCACTACAACTAACACATGAAATATCTTCTTTTTCATTTTCAAATGCTCTCTTCCTGAAATTTCAATTTCAGTTTCGCATTTCATAAAGTTCACCATAACTTCTTCTTTTGTAAAACTTTCTCTATACTTCTTCTTCTTTTCATTATATTTTACGTAGTTTCTTATTGAATAGAAAATTATTTGTCTTGTTTCAAGGAAAAAATCATCTGACAATATTAACGGCGGTGTTTCCCAGGGTCACCGACTTTGGTCACCGACTCTGTTCTGCTTGTACATGAATGATATTCCAAAAACGCCAATGACAACCCAATACATTTATTTAGATGAAATAGCAATTAGATAGCATGAAGAGGTAGCAGAAAACAGCGCGCTACGGATACTGACACACGCGTCACGTTTCATACACAACTTAAAACTTTAACAAGGATATAATATTATTACACTTATGACTATTATTCACTCGACAGTGAAAGACAGACTAACCAAATTATTGTCTGATCCATTAGACATATTATTACGGAGCAGTTAATATGCACAACGGTCAATCTTGACCATTAAAACGCATGCCTACTGACGTTCTTCAGCTTCCACCTCCGTGTCCTCCAAAACATTTATAAGTAGATCCCCCTATTTTGCATGTTCCAGGGATTGGATAATAATTAGCTCGTTTTAATCAATTTTTCTAACAATAATTTTTATGTATTTCTTTTTATGTTATATTGTTTTGTTGTATTTCCGTTTATATAATTCTGTGTTTATTGTTTTTTATATTGTTACCGATTATATTTACATCCTGACTATCAACTTTGATTTAAAAGTTGAAACACTGAGTATTACCGAGAAGCATGGGAAATGCAAGTGATGTGTATCGTCAATTAAGCTTGTTATTTTTGTTTATTTTTCGATTTTATGACAAGAAGAACGAATGTTATCCATTGTAACCAACTTCATAGTGCTAGAAAGTAATAATAAAACTATATTAAAAACAAAGCATTAACTTATGAAACGAAAACTTGAATTTGGTATTGTGAATAACAAGAAAATTGATTCAATGAAATTTAATATACTTAAATGATCTATTATTACGATTTTAAAAACAGATATATTAATGGTAATTTGACTAGCGGTTGAATCCATTGTACTTTAGGTTGTTGAAAATTCAGACACGTTTGTTACGTTATCTGTGACACGGTTGAAGATAGTCAAAGGTATTTCGTCGAAGCACGGACGATGCGCTTCCTGTGGCGTTCAAATCACGAAGTTAAATTAGTACTGAGATAAGTCCAGTTATCTTTTGAATGCATCAACTTTAAAAAAAATTATTTTATTTGATCAGTCTTGCGATCACTCTATCAACAGAAAAAGNTTTGTACATCTCGATCTTCCATTTCCGTACATTTCAAAATCCAATTGTAAATTATCTTCATTCTCTTTTCATTTTCCACACATATAATGTTCTTCACTCAGCTTCCCAATTCGACATAGATATTTTTTGAAATTATCATGACCTGTAATATATTCTTAAAATATAAAGTTTATCATAAACCACATCATGTTCTTTTCTCTGTGTGTCACATTGGGTATGAACGAATAAAAAAAATCTTCCTCCGTTCTTAACTTCATGGTTTTTGTCAGTTAAATTAATTCCTCTATTAGCTTACTTTTGTAATTCCCCTATTCCAAAAATTCCTATCCATTTGCAATGATTTTTCCTCTCTGTTTCATTATCTGAATGAACTCCAACTTTACGATTTGCAGGTGAATTGACCGTATTCCCCGTAATGATCTTTAACGCATCGGTTGGAACAGTGATATGACATCCACTCACCCTTATTAAACATAAACTCTGGAGACTGCTCAATCTTTTCTTAAAATGTTTATTTTGTGACCCCATAATATAGAATTGACCACAAACCTGCTTATACCATAGTGTTATCAAATCCTGATTGATTACATAGAATTTACTTATTCCCGCCAAAGCGTAATATTACTTTTTGTATTAAGTAGTCGGAATGTATCCAGAACTGTAGACTTTCATCGAGTTTCCCAAAATACGTTATCCTTTTTTCTATTGCCATTTTATGTCCGTGTGTGTTTATCATTGGATTCCATATTCCTTTGATAATTGAAACCATATTCTTTTGGACTTTGTTTCTGAAATTTTTGATTGTAATTATTCACAATATTCTCAACATTTATTTAACTTCAAATTATATAACATAATTTTTAATAGCTTTTTATTACAACGATTTATTGAATTCAAAAAGCTGTTGAATAAAGAGGAATTGTTAGGCACAAAACTGAAAGCAATGTTTTTCTAATACATTTAGTGATATTATGGAATACTACTTGAGAACCTACATAATTGTTCCGCGTGATTTTTGTGCAACTATTCGTCGCCATTAGTATATCGTTAATATTTTCTTCTTTAGTGTTGGTGGTTTGTAGTATCGGTGAGTTAAGTCCTACACCTTCCCTCACATCCCGCATCTATACATTTAGGGTGGATTTAGGACTTCAATATAGTGAAGGAGAAATTATTGGTTTTTAATCTAACAGATGAGATATGGTATTTACCATCAAAGGATATAGACCATTTTCTTAAAATATATAAGTTAAAAAAATACAATTTTTCTGACGACTTTCGAAACGTTTTGATCACATCTCCGTAATCTCCAAAAGCCTATATCTCGCTTTCTCTATGAATATTTCTTGAATATTGAAAAATAATATTACTAAAAATCAATTGCTGGAAATATTGAATATTTCGCTTTTTAATGAAAAGGTGTGAAAGTATTTGGCGGATTGTCCTGTTTGAAAGCATACATGAAAAAAATGTAATACCAAAAATGTTCAGAAGGGAAATTGTCTTCGTCAAACAAGAACGTTTTTGAAGGATTGTCTTTTTTTGTGACTCTTTCGGTAACCATTCATATTTTATTTAATGTGAAATACGCACGTTGAGGACCCAGATATTAATAATTTTATTTACATTATTCACGTCTACAATAATAATTAAATTGAAATTATTAAACCGACCTTTCTAGAGAAAATTATTTATTATTATGTGCCACGACGTGAGGTGAAGATGTAAGTGTTTGAACATATAAACAAATGTGTTTGATTTATCATGGTAACAAATAGAAAACAAATTCACCGTGTATACAAATAAAATAATTACATAGAATAATTTTCAACTTGATACCAAGATAAACCAAACATATGTTTATATGTTCACGCTCATACATTCACCTAACGATGGAAGCAATGTACTGTTGAAACGTTGTGGCATATAATATAATAATAAATAATTGTCTGCGATAAACGTCGGTTTAAAAATTTCAATCCATAATTTTAAATACATTTATTGCATTTATTTTTATTCGTTCTTTGATGAGATTTGTTATCGAATCTTGAGTGCTAGCTAATTTGGCACTTGATACGCCTTGCAAGACAATACTATCGAAAATAGTTGTTTAATTGCGTACTAACATCTAATAAAACTATTTCTCACTCATAAAACGCCTTTAGAGATCTCTAAGGTCAAGAGACAAAATCTGGCCCAACTTCATACAGGAGTGGAAGAAAAATTAGCAGTTAGCAAGATGTAAGAAATACTATTTTTTGACCTCATTCGAAATAACTTTTAAACATGAGTTATTGTATTTGGTGAAATATGAAATCTAAGTCATAAGTTGATGACTTTTGTGAGTCGTTCGTGATAAAAATTCGATAATGAGTATAAATCCAGCAATAACCAGATAAGTGTACCAGGTGAAGAAAGAAACGAGATAATCTGTTTTTGTTAAGTTTCTTTCGAATTAGTCTAAACGATTCAAAATCATACATTCATTTAATACGAATAAACAGGTAATTCCAATACAATTCTCTAAAACAAAAGCGAGTTTCTTATAAATGACTACAAACTTAAGAATTTTGATAAATAGGGTAAAGTAGTCAATACTCGAACTTAAGTTAACAGAGTATTATTCTCTTTTCATTTTACATGGTAAAAACATGATTGAAGGTTTAAAATTTTTGTTTTTTTTAAGATTTTAGAGAACAATGTAGTTTTTTATAATAGCTATAAAGTGTTATAATAGCTCACAACAAAGTTAAACGCCAAAGTTATAACAGAAAAACGTTTTGGAAACTTTAAACGGTCGTAATTTGAAAATAACAAATGGTACACTTATCTGGTTGTTACCAGAAACCCCAGAATTTAGATCTTTTGGTGTACAACAGAAGAGCGAGTTTCATCGCCTATCAGCCGTTTTTATCCGTAAAATTTTACCAGTGTACTAAAACGCAAGAAATAATTTATTTTTTTGAAATATTTATTTACCAAAAAAATTGTATTAAATAATCAAAATGTAAATACTATGTAAATATGTAACAATGTAAATACAGTGAGCTCTCTGTACTACCATTCCGATTATTTCGTCTACCGGATTATTCTGGTGACCTCAAGGTCTTTCAGCTCAAACTATGTATCGACAGGCCGTCATACTCAATTATCTTGCTTCCGTCAACTTATTTATGTAGTTTCCGATTCATGGTAAATAAAAACACAATTATAAAAAAGAGATATTATTTCATATTATTTATTACTTGGAAAACGGATAAATTTTGTCCGATAGACAAATGGTACGAATATTTAACTTTCGTAATTTCTAAATTAGAATAAGAACATTTAAGTGAAAATTTTCAGAATAAATTCACGAGGTCATAAGCAGTTTGTACTGCATTTTGGACTGTAAATTTACTTTACTTTATCGCGACTGGACGTCGAAAGATGGTTTGTTGACAGTATGTTGATAGGTATTTAAAAAAATAAAGATTGGTAAAACTATACGTCGTTTTCAATTTATAGATTAACCTACAACAATCAATATGCTGCCAACAGCCCATTTTTTACGGTCAGTCAAGCTGCATTGGTAAATTTCTTGTTGAAACGATCACTTAACTATTTGCAGTGTTATTGTTTCTAATTGAAAAAAGTGTTATTTTTGAAACGGTTTCTAATTGAAAAATACTGTTTATAACTTAAGGAATGTCAAACAACAGTCAAAAGGCTGTTTTCTTTTACTCTTCTACGAGTAAAATATTAAATTAGATTCTCATTTATCTATTAAAAATTTAAAAAACATGTACACAAACTAAAATCGCATTTATGTCAACACTTATAAAATGTTACTTAACCATTCAATTATTGCTTATATATTTTTCATTGCATAAGTGTTCACTGTTGTTTTCATTTGAAAAATAATTATTTGTAAATTGAGCTAACTAACGAGCTGTGTACTAAAGGATTGACTTCACGTAATTTTGAGTTTTTTGTTCCAGTCCTGTCAAATCAAATAAACATAAATAAATAAACTTTATTGTCATAAAAGTAGTTGTAAACTACGTATTTCGATCAAGGGCACAAGGGCAGAGTCGGATTTAATATTTATAAAAATATCTAAGAAAATACGTACTGTTATCCGTTTAATATTCCAAAATCAATATTATATGCAGTGAAAATTCAAGATTAATAATAATCAAAATATTAAATAACATTCCCGCCACTACCAGGAGAAAGACCGGAGAAAACCCCGGGTCACGATGGGGCTACAGAGATAATCAAGCAACAATCAGAAGACAACCAAGCCAAGGTGAGTATAGTTAGAAGTAAACCGTTATAAATAAAATGGACCAAAAACAACATGCATGAAAAACGAAATTTAATCAGTATAGTTAATACTATAGCAAACAAAGTGTAAGAGTAATAAACAAAGTGACTAAGTGTAAGAGAAATAATAATCACTTACAACATCCGAAATCATTTGGGAAACAATATTTATTGAAATATTCCAAAATATATTATATAAAAATGAATTTGCAATAATTCTGAAACTTTATTCTTCGTCACATTCCCATTGATACCCAGTGGGAATGTTATCCATCAATGTTAGAAGTTTTAATAGTATTGGTGTGTATCCTCTGTCCCTTATTTTCACTGATGTAACTGAGAAAAAAGTTTTAGAAAACTTCATTTCCTTAGGATGAATTTTCGTAAAATCCTTTCTCAGCGGACATTTTCGATAATTTTTCATGTCACGCTCTTTCCAACCCTCTAGGAGTGCCGTGCACCTCATGTGGTCTGAAGAGTACATACCGTTTTTGAAATACGATTATTCATCTCAGAATATACATAACCCACGGATCCGACCCTAATAGCGAACGTCTTACCCTTCACACTCTCGCACGGAATAAGTCCCCGTGGAATGCCAGAACGGAAGTCACTTACTTCTGCATTACACCCAGGCTAAATCCACCACTATTACTATTATATATGTTTTCTATTATATAGTAATAGTTAGTATTGGACTACATAGATCACTCTCAATTGACTTTCATAATTATATTTTATGTTCTGAAACAAAGAGTGGGAGAACGAAATTTAGTTTTCATGTCAGGATGCGTTATCCTCAAGAGGAGAATTTTCTGAGTGAAAATACAGCTGTTTCGTTTTGAAGTAAGCAAATACAAAATAGCTGCATGATGGCAATATTTTTGTCGAGTTTCCTCTCCCAGACTATTAAAATTACGTGTAAGCTATGAATAGTAAGTTATGAAGGCATAAACAGTATGTTATGAAAGCGTAGTTTTCCTAACACGCAACTATTCGAAGAGAAACTCTAACTAATCGAAATGGGAGACGCTATAAACGGAATACTTACATTATCATTTCTTTAGCAATAATGGCATGTTTATAAGAATGCATGCAATATGTAATACAATTATAATTACGATAATAGAATACTAAAGAAGCTTTTAAAGACTGAGAGAATTCTACATTTACAGCTGTTGTAAACCCAACTTAAGGGTGAAGATAAAAATTTTCATTACACATATTTTTAATTATTCAGTATAGGTGATTTACATAAATGTTAGTGTTTACTTGCAGAACAAGAAAACAAATTAGAAAAACCAATATTTTTTGATAGATATGTGACCTGAAGTGATAACAAGAACACAAAGATTTGTTTATATAATACGACACAAGAAACAGGACATCCCTTGTATATTGTAAATTACGATGGAAATGTGCAGTAAAGTTCATAACATATCAGTGCACTTGGTTAGTCCATTGAATTAAAATACATCTGCACATTATAAAATATTTTGAGAAATCACTGACTTCTATTCAAGAGGCGTCTGCGAGACGAAAAGTGAGCTTCCATCAACAGAATTCCAAATGAAGGGTAGAGTGGGTTAATTGCGGACACTTACGGAGAATTGAAAATTATGTTTATATTATTGCAAAATGTCCAATTCTGATTAATTATATTATTGCATTGACTACATTGGCTATGAGATAAAAGCACGATAGTTCTACAATAACAACAGTGTCCTATACTTTCAAAAACAAAACTGGCAGGCATGGGTAATTACAAATTTGAAGGGGTAATGACGAACAGACTTATACCAGCTGGTTAAATCTAAGCAGTTTACGGCTAAGCATCCTAAAATATATTCAAAATATAGAAGTAACGTTAAAAGTTCTTTTAAAATAGTGTGATACCAGTAGTTTTGTCCATAATTACACATTATTGATTCAAATGAAATTGCACTGTCCACAATTACCCCCAAAACATATTTGCAATAAGAATTCAGAAATAATTATAACCAATGAAAATTTTTTCCAAGTTCACTTCCCCATTGTGTCTAACAAAAAATTGTTTAGAAATTTTTTCAGTGATTTGAAATGTTTAATTTAAATAAAAGATTAAGTATAATTTGTCAGGTAATTGTAAGAATTACTCAAAACCATATGTTGTACATTTGACGAAATGAGTTACTTTTTAATATCAAAATACTTGAAATTAATGTTTTGTAACTAAATCAATAACAATAAAAACAATTTGAAATAATTTAGTAAAAAAACTAAAACTTAACTGTCCGTAATTACCGGCTGTTTATATTTATCCCACTCTCCCTTAATTTCTTTGTCATACGAGTTCTGATAAAGTTTGATGATAAACTATTTTTCCTGAATTGTGCTGCACGACTGAAACAGATCCGGAAACGCGTTTTTAGGGCAAAAACATAAGAGGAAATGTCAGGGTTTTGATTCATTAGTGTGGCACAAATATTTCAACCGAGATTAATTTCGACTTATCACCTCTACCATCCCTATTGTAGATGGAATAATAAACATCCGGATACACTTATGCAAAATTAAGAGGTCTAGTGATCATAGACATTGAATAGTCCCAATCCTGTAAAGGAACAAGATTAGGAGAATCTGTAAAGAAAGAACATTTTAATGTTATCCGCCTATTAGACTAATTGGTAGACCTAAGTAATGGAGGAGAGCAAACAATGTCTTACGTTGTGATAAAGAATTAATATTCGCTTTTTTCATACTGTTTGTAAAGAACTCTAACAACTATATTTTCATACTATAAGAACTGAAGAATAATGCGTACACTTTTTACTGGTGAGATATAACAGGAAGAATAACCTTCCTTTTGTTCTTTTTGTCTGAAAAGTATTGTATACAATTGAAATAAAAATAGACAACTGTTCATGAAAGCGTAATCGAGGAGTAACACACATCAGTTACTCTATATAATATTTCACTATATAACACTCTATAGCATGAGCTTAAGATTGAAGAAAACCCCATTTATATACTAGATGTTTCATTTCATCTGTATATTACCTGTGAAAGGCCAGAAAGGCAAAGGTTTCGAATTTTTGTGTATTCTGTTTTGAGAATATTGTATACCCACGTGGGTAAGTCTAATTCAATACAATAAAGTAGAAAAAGTGTAATATAAAACAATTAAACAGGTAACACATCGTAATCGTTGAATTTTATCAAAACTAATGAGACATTATATATATATATATATATATATATATATATATATATATATATATATATATATATATATATATACACACACACTATACTATACTAGCTGAGTACCCGCAGCTTTGCTCACGTAAATTCTGTAATNAATCCTAATTGAATCAGTATTTTTACCATCTGATGGGAAAATGTACATTCAAAGGAGTAAAAGATTCTAGATTGACAATGTGTGTGGTTTCGCCTTCAGAAAATGGAAAATAGAATTTTTAGTAGTAAGAAGTGATTTGTAAATGCACAACTGGTATGTATTTTGTGACTGAAAAAATAAGGTATCTATGTAATTGAGAGTTTGAAATCTTCTTCTTCCAGTTAGCAATAAATTTTATCCTTTATGAAATTGTTTTTTGTATTTCGTTAACAATGTGATTTCCGTATCTACCCTTTTTCCTTTTGTGACATCTCAAATATGCTATTGGGTCATCATGCTAGGAAGAAGAGAATATTACCATAACGCGTCTATCAGCTCGTAAAAAGTGTTTTCGAAGAAAGTAATAGAATTTTTGCGTTCAAAGGCGCATTTTATGGTTTGATTGGAGTATCATCAATTTTTGTATTTGATATACAACATTGAGAAGTTAATTTTTACTCGTGTTCCAATAATTAACTTGATTTGGGGTAGTTAGTACATCACCTATAGATTATAAATCCAAAATTAAATGTAACCGATGATATAATTTGTTGGCGAATTAATGCACATTTACTTCAATTGTCAGGGAGGAAATCATACGTCAGATATGTAACAGCTTCTTTCTTCCTAAAACATTATTTCCTTGACGAATCACTGTGATATTTATGATTGTCATAAGTAGCATTAGTAAAATATACCCTTTGATATATGAAATGAGAACATGAAATTAAAAAATTAGAATCGAATGAATTTTACGATTAAAAATTGGTAAGGAAGCTATACAGGTAACACGTTAATATAGTGTATCAAATTTTCAGTTCCGCGCTTATAATATTTGCTTTCTTCTTCTTTTATGCGTCAAATATATTGTACACGAATAAAAAAAATTAATTTATACAAAATCAACTTAAAATGACCTGAGAATCATCCGTTGTCTCTCCGCCGAGTCATACCGATCGGGGAACAATTCTGTGGAAAGAGGATTAAAAGTTCTCATTTTCCATTACGATTTTTTAACTTGAAAACAATAGTTCGTTAAAATAATTTCAAATGAGGCGCTATTGATACATATAGAAGACATTAACTCGAAAGAAATGTCATATATTTCAGAAACTGACGCTATTGCTGATTTGCTTATTGATTTCTTAGTTATTAATTATACAAATATCTCACCTGGAAATGAAAAAAAATCTTTGTCTGTCTGGAACGCGAGAAGATCCGCCAATGAGGAACGTTCGCTTTGAGCGGCTGCAAGCGAATGCAGTTCCTTATGCTACGGGAAAACGACGGAGGTGCGTGGATTTCTACAGCGCATGCGCTGGGACAGTCACGTGATGCGAGGATACGACGCAGTAAGTGAGGCAGCGCCCAAACGAATGAACACAACCACAAGTGGTTCTGATAATAAGTTTTATGAAATATGAGACAGTGTGTGTAAGAAACGAAGTACCGTCGCGAAAGAGATGTCGACCAATACGTTGTGAAACTCGAGATAAGACTTACATGACCTTTTGCTTTCGTTATTTAGAAATTAAAATCATATCCCCTTATAATATTTTTCATGATTTCTCCTATAGTGAACAGTCTCTCAAATTGATGTATCACCGTAACTAATGACATATTCTGTATTTTATCGGTTGCAGGAATGTTGGATGTGAGGCGGTCCTTTTTTAATAGCAAGCGCAAACAGTTCGTATGCTACGTGTTGAATTACTTAAATACGAAATTAAGTTTTGGTTAGTCAAAATATTTTATGAATTAGGTAATTTCACGAGGGAACGTTCACTCACTTAAGAAAAGCAAGCTACAACGAAAGAGGGTAGGACTCAGAAAATTTTGTGCACAAATGTACAACGCGTCATGGCAGACTTTCGACAAGAGATTACTGAATACTGGGGAATCCATCTGACTCGAATGTGGTAAAATGAGTTGTGCAACTTATTTAACTTTCAGCTCTCCGAAAAAATTTTCATCGCCCTAAGAAATTTTTATTTTAACCAACGCATTTCGAGCTTGGGTGTCACAATCTTTCATCTTCTTTCTTATTCTTTGTCATGTAATTTATCGTCTTTTGGCTACAGTATTGGTATGCTATGAGTTTTGTTTGTCAAATTATCCTCTTTGCTGAAATTTGTGCGAGATTATTTAATTCCCTTTGTGATTTTAAATTGACAAATTTTGACTTTCTCATCAATTAACTTTCATAAATGTTTTTAAGAAACCCATTTAATTAATTACCATGAAGAATTGTATTAATTATGTTTGATATGAATTTGATCTTCCGTTAAATGCAAAAATTTCTAAACGGTTGACTAGGAAAGTATTTCGAAAACATTGTCAAATATAGGAAGTGAGATACAATAAGGATTCAGTTATGAGTGATTTTTTAAATTCCAAAATTGTTATTCCTGCATAAATATATTCTATTGAATTAAGATGATTAATTAGTAGGATACATGGTATCGGCAAAAAATCTGATATGATGACACAATCGAGGACAATTTTCCGAGATGACAATCTACTTTTCTGGGAGAAATATAATTAATTTTTGTGTTCGTCACATTCATTCCAGTTCTTTGACTCGCCGTATCTCGAATTTGTGAGGTGATGAACTTATAAGATTTGGAATTTTTTTTCTGAGAAAAAGTTAGTAAAACATTATATATTATTATCACAACGGTGTCAAGTGTTCCTTGAAAAAGGTTGTATCGCCTCATCATAGGTGAGATGGGACTTAGCTGATGTCCCATTTGACTTACCTGCCTTCCGACCAAATCGAATTGCCTTGAAAACTACCTCACAGAAACTTGATATGAAATGTTTAAAAAATATTCGGAACATAAAATTTCCGTGCTTTTTTTTCATTCCGAAGTTTCCATTTATCTCTATTTGATGCAACTTTTAATTCCGCAAAAATGGTTAGAATTACGTACACTATGATGCGTGGGAAAGGAACAAAATACCACTCTACGAGACACAAAAACATAATGTGGCGAGAGTCAGGTCAAGTTCTGTGAATATTTCCTTCGTGAGGAAAGGATATGTCATAATGTTGGGTGTAAAAGTGGTGACGAGCCAAAATCAGAACCCAGAATCTCCTGCAAAACTCGAATAGGTGCTAACGACTACCCTATCCACACAGCAGTATGCGATCTCCAATGACCTGCAATCCGTAAGTCCTAGAACACATACACAACAGGGATCGTGAATAAATTAACACATTTTCTCAAATTCACGGATCCCGTATACGGTGGGGATATGGTGGCGGATTATAAAGTTTCCACCAATCCCCCATTTGGTTGAGCCAAATGGAAGCCGGGACGAATCAGATCTGCAGTGTGAATCATTCAAAATATTGATTTTTTTTTTCTGAGAGGTTTTTTCATTTTCTGTAATGTGAGTTTCAGAGTCATATTTCTAAAAAGAACATTTTCAGGGTTAACACCTTCGCAAATTAAAAGCGGATTATATCCCACGCTATATTACATCCACTCGTAAATATTTTTAATAGTTCTTTATCGGAAAGGGTGTTTCCTAAAATATTTCAGAGATCTAAAGTGAAACCTTTACACAAGAAAGCAAACAAACTTAATATTGGAAATTACCGACCAATATCTCTACTACCCACTTTCTCAAAAATCCTAGAAAAATTATTCTATAAGCGTCTTCTAGATTTTTTATCAAAATATAACATTCTCTCTGACGATCAACACGGTTTTAGGAAATCCTTTTCCACTACAAGCGCCATATTTTCCTTCTTAAACGATGTTACCAC
>NNCF01126452.1:332597-386352 GCA_002313205.1 Laupala kohalensis
TTAGGTCCTTTTTGGCAATGAGTGGTTGACACTCTAGGGCGATGAATATTATTACTATTGGGAGTATTGTGTTCGTGAACGAGACTGTTTCGTATAAATCAAGGGTGGCACTTCAGTAATTCGGTCTTAACAAACACGACCGTTTCATAAATACAAATGCACGGAAGTGTTAAGATATTTAATTCCTTGAATAAAGGTTTACAAGAGTTTCGGGGGTGAGATTTACAAATTATCCGAACTATCCTCTTCTGAATTCTGAAAGTTTGAATACTCTGACCGGAATTACCCCAGAAGGTAATGCCGTAACGTAAATGGGAGTAAACGTTTGCAAAATATACGCAACGGGAAATACGTGGACTAACTGCGTTAACTAAGATTCGGAATGCGTAACACAATTTGCTTAATTGGGAATTAAGATTGTCAATGTGACAATTCCATTTGAGGTTGTCTTGAATATGGAGACCTAAGAATTTTGTATTTGTAACAGTTTTTAATTGTGTTCCGTTTAAAGAAAGAGAAACCTGGGGTAAAGATTTTGTGATACTATTGTGAAATGACATAGACACTGTTTTGTCAGTGTTTACAATGAGACGATTTGCATGGAACCAAGTCGAAAGGTTAGACAAAACTTTTTGAGCATTGGCGTGTTTACATAGTAAATTAGTGTCATCAGCAAAAAGAACCATTTTGCAATCTGATGTGGATGATGACATGTCGTTCACATACAATAAAAAGAGTATAGGGCCGAGAATTGATCCTTGGGGTACTCCGCAAGTAAGTGGCTTTGTTTCTGAAAGACAACGCTCAAGTATTTTATTTTTAGTATAGGATATTTCTACTTGTTGATATCTATCTTTTAAATAAGAAGTTAGCCATTGATGTGGAAGTCCACGAATGCCTAAAGAATGCAATTTGGTAAGGAGAATTCCGTGATCGATGACATCGAATGCTTTGGATAAGTCAAGAAAAACACCCTGAGGATTTTCTCCACTGTCTAGAGATGTGGTAACATCGTTTAAGAAGGAAAATATGGCGCTTGTAGTGGAAAAGGATTTCCTAAAACCGTGTTGATCGTCAGAGAGAATGTTATATTTTGATAAAAAATCTAGAAGACGCTTATAGAACAATTTTTCTAGGATTTTTGAGAAAGTGGGTAGTAGAGATATTGGTCGGTAATTTCCAATATTAAGTTTGTTTCCTTTCTTGTGTAAAGGTTTCACTTTAGCTCTCTGAAATATTTTAGGAAACACCCTTTCCGATAAAGAACTATTAAAAATATTTATGAGTGGATTTGATATAGCATGGGACGAAAATTTAACAGTAAACTCAGGTATATTATCTACGCCTGTTGAAAATTTGTTTTTTAATGAGCTGATGATTTTCGTAACTTCACTGGCGTTAGTTTCGGAAGTGAACATAGAATTGGGTACGTGGGTGGATATAATTGGAGGACATTGATTTGGATATATTGAGTTCGTTATTTTACCAACTTCTGAGAAGTAAGAATTAAACAAANAAGTGAGAATTAAACAAATTTGCGATGTTCTGAGGATTTGTTACGATTTTGCCATCGTTTAGTAAAGAAACATTTTCTTCGCGATTTTCAGAAGTTGACGTGTATTTTTTAACAATATTCCACATGGCTTTCATCCGGTTGTTCGATTTTAGTATATGCCTGTCGTTTTCCATTACTTGTTACAATATGTTTTACATTGTTTTTCCGTAGTGAAACATAAACGTAAACAACCTTGTAAGATAGGAAAAGAATTCATACCTTGGTCTGAAAAAACAACAGCATTTAATTAAAATAAAAGTTTACATAAAATTTTCTCGCATATTTTGTGTAAAATCTTTTATAAATCTGGTGAATGTGTATTTCTAGATTATTAGATAAGTAGAAAAAACATTTTGACTTACACTGATATCACTTCATGTTGTAGCTTACCCCTTTGGAAAACATACCTGAAATAATAAGAAAAATACGCTTAAGTAAATTATACTTACAAATTATCTATTTAGACCCCTGGCTCGATTTTGGACATTTCACAGTTCTTATTTAATATTTTTAAAAACTTCTACAGGGTTGTGATCCAGATAACAACTCTGGTTTTCCTCCGACAATGTGATCCGATTGATATGGTTTTTGTATTCTTTCTAAAAGTTAATTTTCTAATGTTTCAGTATTTATAGGAAGTACTATCGGTATAAACTGCTTCTTATGTGTCAAGAGTTATGGAGTTTAACTAAAAAAGATGATGCTGGTGAAAATCGACTAGAATTCGTGAGACATTACTGCGATTATGGGAAATAGTAAATAAAAATAATATTAATGTTACAGATAAGGAAGATAAGTCTCTTTATTTAATTGTAAAACAGATGTAGTCGTGTAATGTCATTTGATGGAATCACGACACAAAAATCTAATATAAATATATATTTATGTTCATATTAAACATAATATGAATGTCAAATAAACAATTAATACTTCTAAAGAGAAAGTTGGGTAATTAATATGTTGTTGTTTAGTATTATTATTTAATTTGTGTGCTTTCCGATGCACAAGTTTTTTTGTTTCTAATATTCTGGAGAGTTAAAAACTATAATTAAATTTTTTCTTTCGTTTTCGTGCCGCGCGCACTATTTTTGGACTCTTAAACCTTTACGTAAACTTTCATGTCCAATTGGATAAATAATGAAAGACTTACGACCTTTTATGGACGAAGAAAATATTTTTTTGTGAAAAGAACTCACAACGTTTAGACTTCGTCTTAAGTTATCAAGAGATTAATAATTATAATTTGCTATCTTAAAACGAAGTCCTTCATTATTTCTTCAATTAAATTATATAATGGACCTTAATTGTAGTAGAATTCATGTCCAATTGGTTTGACCTAAATACTTCAAATAAAAGACATTGTTCAACACATTTTAGACTATAGTTTCAACAGTATTTAATTTCTATAGTTACCTGCGTCTTATTGATTTCTCATCTCTATAAAAAAGTTTGAAAGTCAACAAATTCATATTTTCAATCGTTTTTTAATGGACGGAATAAAGTCTGAGACTTAACTTTTCTTGTGCTTAGACATCTATATACGAGTACTTAGACTCACTTTAATCGCTGGGGGGGCTACCGCCCCCAGTTGAGGGCTTCGACCAAACTAATTACTTTTTTATATAGTTTCTTTATTACAGAACTTAACAATCATCTAGTAGGAACCATATTTTTCCATTTGGAGATCCATTTCCATTTACGTATTGGATTACGAGAATTGTGCAATTCGTTTTATTAATCAAGAGATAAAAGACTCAATATTACGAATCAATTATAAATAGAACTTATTCATAAAAAATTGCTTACCTTTCTGGATGAGAAAAATGGTAAAACATTATAACACACGATAATGATAAGTGGGTCATTACACTTATCATGATAGAGAAATATTCTGATTAAATTACGTAATCGAATTGAGGTGAAGATCCTCAATGGTCGAAGAGATGCTTCGAATGAAGGAAGGACGAATTTATGAAATAATTTTTGATATAGAAATTTTCCCAAAACTTGGAGGGAATTGATTTTTTTTAAAGCATTTTAGAAGTTTGACGTATCAATTTGAAAGTAAGGAATCGTTCGCAAAAGAATTTCGCTAGAACATATCAAAATTTTTGGTTGAACATTTAAACCCTTGTGGGTGGGTGTTTAATTAATGCCAGTGAATTGGATTTCCTTTCAAATTTAATATTAATTCATTTTTGAATAGTCGACGAGATGGATCAAGTTTTAAAAAAAGCCAACTCGTTTAAACAACACCTTGACACGGAAAGTTTCTGAAGAATCCGGACGGGAAATTTTTTTTAATTAAAAAAAGAAGAGTTTGACGTGTTAATTTGGACTTAGGGATCGATTGCAAAAAAACTCAATCAATAATACATATAAAAAACCTTCGGTTGAGCGTTTAGGTCCTTGGGGGTGAATTTTTGATTTATTTCAGGGATTTGATAACGATATCCAATTGTAATTCATTCGTCTACAGTCGAAGAGATGTATCGAATAGCGAAAAGGCCTACTTTGTAAATCATTTTCTTGACCCGAAAAGTTTCCAAAATATCCAGAAGGGATAATTTTGTAATTTCAGAATTATGGATGTGTGTGTATGGATGCAAGGAATCGATTGCAAAAAAAAAAACACACACACACACAAGTCTTTGCCAGTATAACAATTATTTGATTAATTTCGTATGTGTGGAAGGAGTTTGCAGAATCTCTATTGGAGGGTGATGAAAGCAGTTTTTTTTGGGAATGTGTTTTTTAATAACTTTCCGGCGAATGTGAAGGAAAATATATGTTTGGTGAATCGTTGAAAACTGTTATTAAATCGTAACATTTGGTTCAATACTTTAGATGGATACGTGGGTATATCCTATATCGCGTCACAGGGATTGTAATGTGGTGAACAAATAAACAACTATCGTACAAAATATTTCAGGTATACTATTTTTTCCTATACTAAATTACAACAGAGTTAATAGTAACATAACAAACTCCCGTCGATTTTGTTAACTCTCAACTTCTGAGTACCTACTCATGGAGGAGTGTTTACAACGCCAATGTTCGAGTTCCGGTCCGTCGCAATTTTCACCTGGCTGTTGACGTTGCATGTTATTGTGTGTTGTGTTGCGTAATAATTTGGTGTGAGTTAATTATGAAAAAAATATAATAAAATAATAAGAAGGTATGGTAGAAATCAACTGTACTATCGTCTGAGCTTTAAAACGTGTAAACTACATTTTATAAGTAACTACTTATCAAGAGGTTTATAAGTAAATACATAAAGATATTAGGCTTCTCAATACTCAAAAGATTAGAAATTGTTTGTTTGTTTATGGAGAGGCAAGAGCTGTGGGTTATCGTGTGTTCAACAAGAAAAATACAGAGAATCAACATGAACTATGTTTGATTTTATAAGATTAAGAATTAATTTTCATTACGAATTTTCTTTACGAAATCGAACTTCAACTATTACAGTGTCAAATTGCTGGAATATGATAAGTTTATATTTTTCAAATTAAAGTAGTGATCACTCGATTGCATTTCTTTAAACGCCCTCCTTCTCGATTCGCCTCTGGGATGAGAATACTTGTCGGAATGTCGGAAAAAAATAACGCATTGGCGCAGAAATTTTTCTCGTTACGTTTTGGAATCGCATGTAGACTCAAAATACGAATCGGACGCTCAAAAAAGTTTTTAACAAAATTCTTTCACACAACAGAACCAACAATATATTAATTTTTAAATAATTTATACTGGTAACGAACAATTCTTTGCTTTATGCGAAGTACAGCGAAATGTAAAATTTTTAAATAATCAAAATTGCCTCAGGAATACTCTCCATATTCTTAATAGAAACCAAAGCAAAATATATAATTTCTTCTCGTTGATATAAAAAACCAGTAATATATGGTTGTGTATGTCTTGTAGTACATGACATAGTCTTCGAAATATATTTTTGTAATCTTTCATGTCTCATAATCTTTTTGGGAAATTTACGAATAAAGATAACTTCATTTGATGAGAAGCTTTCATACAGGAAAACCTAGTATCGTAGAACACGATAGTATTCTTTAATTGCATTATGATCTGCCACGATAGCAACGCCTCATGCATTTTCATTGAACGTGTAGAGACGTAATCTTTAAATACTTCCGAAGAATATTACTCTCCGACCACATATTCTCAGAAAGACTTAGCGTGTTTGCATTTAATTCCTCTATTAATACACGTTGGCAACGTTTGTCGTACCAAGACAAGGAAATAGACACGAATGCACGCAGTGAAACGTTAAAATCTTGAAAGCTTTTCAAAGTTGGCACACCATAGAATTTTTCCAACACAAAACAATGAGAAACATTGCGTAGATATTACTTTGTTTTGGTCAAATTGTTACCAAAGAAAAACCGGGAGACCTATAGCGCCCCCCCCCCTATAACACCCTTAGACCTCCAACCAATTGGATCTCAACTCTCAAAGGATAAAATTGAAATAGCTCAAAGGCATCCTTTGTAAAAGTGTTATAAGATTTTTCCCACACTAAATTGCATGTTATAGGCAAACGTAATACTAAGGGGGCTATACTCCTATTAATAAGGGGGATATAGACCCCCCATAACCCCGTCTCCTATAGCCCCCCGAGNAATCCAAAGTCTATTTTACTTTTACTGCATAGAGAGAAATTATTTTACTACATCTATAGCAAATTCTCAAGCGAAAAACTAGTGAAGGTATCAACAATAAATTTATTTAATCTACTGATTTTTGTATTTAACGAATTCTGGGGAAATGTGTGAAACGACCAGGAAGAGACAAATTCAAACGCACCGGCGACGCTGGATGCGTTCGACTTGTGCGACGTATCCAGAGATAATATCCAATTTGAAGCATCTCTAGAATGTGTCTGTAACACGGAACATGTGAAATCAATGGAGCTGTGGGACTGTTCTCCTCACTAACAATAACTGAAGAAAAGTTAGAGAGAGAAGAGAAAATAGCAAAAGGAAAATTAACACCCTTATTATTAAATGCATGACAGAAAAGATGGGAGATGATTTTAAAAGGAAGAGTAACTTACAGGTTTAATCCTGATGTTAGCTTAACAACAAACAATAAAAAGTGGTTTGAACCATCTGAACCAATGATTGAATTCTTGACCGGTCATGATGATTTTGGGCAATATAAAAAGAGATTTCGAATAACTGATGATGCGGCATGTTTATGCGGAGAAAAAATAGAAACTTTGGAACATGTGCTGTGTGACTGCCCCTTATATGCGACAGAACGTGCGGAATATTTCCGGGAATTTGGAAGGCAAGACATTTTGTCAACAAGAATAGTAAACTACCTAATAAACACAAAAGAAAAATATGAAACATTTATGATATTCGTTAATAAAATAAGGAATTTAAAGGATACGGACAAAAGAGGAAGTGGATGTGCACACGCCTCCTAGTTGGCGGGTATGGGTAACACTATATGTCGCCAACATGTGCAGCGCCAACAACTAAAGTTCCAAAGAGATAAAAAAAATAGATCTTAGATCCTCTGCAACACGGACAAGGAGGCTTAAAACGAGCCTAAAATAAAGAGAAACAAATGTTCTCCTTTCTAATGGACGTTGTATTTAAAAAAATAATTAATTGACGTCTCTTTCTAAATAAAGTTTTTATGGCGAATATTTTTACATTAATTTTTTATACACACATTGGAAAAAATCAAGCTATACCCATAATCAAGCTATTAAAATCTATAAAAATACGTAAATATTGATGTTGGAAAAAAGTACAAGTATAATACTAGACGGAAATAAGATAATATTCGGTCAAAACCGCGAGAGTACCGGGAGACCTATTAGAAAGTAGGAGAATGGAATGGGTTCGAGTGGGAGTGTAGCGTGTATAATAGAAGCATTAATATTTGAAAATCCAGGAATTGGCGTTTAGGTAGTTTAATTTACAAACAAAAACTGATGTAATATGTCAACTAGTTCGAAAGGGAACAAAAATTCAAGAAGTTACTTTTCATTCCAATTTAGCTCTTAAAAATCGGAATTTCCAAGAACCTTTTTTAGTGAACCTCTACTATGAAAAAAAAAACAATATTTCTTGAAAATTTTAAGTTCCCATCTTTATTTCTGTTTCTCTCAACTTCTCGTAAAGAAGCCAGCTAGGACACATCGCGCCTATGTAACGAAGGTTTACGTAGAGCAAAAGTAATGTTAGATCTATGCTGATGTGGCGTATTCTATGATTATCTCTGGATTTCAAGCTAAGTGTATGCCGAAACTTCATCAAATTATTGCAGTAATTCAGTTGACATGTTGTCACAAACAGATAAGAGCACTATCACATTTATGTATTGGCTAGGATAGGTATTTTCCATCCAACAATTATGTGTTGAAATCATGAGTTATGATAAGACGTTCACGGAATGAAAGTGAAATTCCGTTCGCGAAGAACGAATACAAATTTTCAAAAGCATCCTGTCGTCTTGCACAAACTGCTTCAAACAATTTTCTCAATATACACTCGATAATTTCCAGGAAACCGCAAAAAATTTTGTTCATGTATTTTAAAACTTGGCAATGAGCAAATTTTTTAATTTTTTAAAACAAAGTCAGGGTGTTTGTGTATACATTTTTTTGCGAATTGAACTCCAGAAATAAAGCGCCAATTACCTTTATACATTCATCTCTCTCCTTCCCTCTCTCTATCTTTATATTTTTATAACGATATCCAAGTGACGATGCATTTTTATCGTTAAAGAGAGAGATCGTTATATAAAGAGAAGAAATTTTGATGTATTTCGGTTAAAAATAAAACAATACTATAAACACACGCAGCAAATAATTATTGCATAAATAATTATAATTCATCTCTTACATTAATTTAAAAAAAATTGTTTACTATTTTCTGCTGTATTTACAAATTTTCCCCATTATTTTTCTATTCTATTTACTTTAATGGACGAAGTCTGTGATCCTAGTAGGCTTCTTTTTCCCTTTTTAAAGCATTGACCTGACTTAGCCCTGAAGCCGCGAAGAATTGAAGCGACTTAAGCATGAAATGGAACAACGTGAATGACTGAAGTTCCATCGTTATAGGGAAAGAGGGAGAACGTGAGCGACATCGGTATAGAAATACTGTTCTGCAGCGTGCTATACTCGGAACTACTACATATTATTTACTCACTTGCATAGATATTACATGTATACACACGAAATACAGGGTAGCAAATAGAAATACTTTCACGTTACGCATTTATGTATTATACAATATTTATATATTAGTACGGATGAAATGATCGAATTAGTTCACTTGCCTTGGCAGGTGTATCTCCAATGACGGGGATGCAACGAAGAACGTTGTGGCCGGAATTCAGAACGTCACAGAACTGAGAAGCATGTATGAAACTCAACTCGTATAAGTATGAACACAAAAATCAAGATATAAAATGCTTGTGTTAGGACCGTGCTTCTCTGTTGTTATGAGGCATGGCTCCGAGTTTCTTCATAGATTAAATAATTCCCCAAGTATTTGTCAACATGACTAAGGTATATTGTGAATATCTGGTGGCCGGTTATTATCAGCAAAGCAGACTTTTATCTTGACCGAGAGCTGATGCCCTAAAGTATAAGGTCCACACGAATTTACCGATTGAATATTGCTGAAAATAGTAACATGCGGTTAAACATGGAAGGATATACAAGAAACAAACACGAAAATGTGTGTCAGGGGGCAAATAGCAAATTTTTAAAAAAGTCTGAAAGATATGGTAAAAGTAAATGCTTGAAAAGTAAGGGAAAATAGTCTCCCAAGATCTATTGCTGAAATTGCAGAAATATAGATGTGGATGAATCACGTGTCAGACGGATGAAGTGCTAAGAAATCTCTTTTTACGTCATGGCTTTGAATGATCAAGGACACATCTGTGCTTGTGATCATATGTTTACGTAGTAAAAAGTGTCCGTGCGTGACGAAGATATTGTAATGTAAACTGTTGAAGTAAGTGCCGCAAACATATTCGTGCAACATCCCCAGACAGTTTAGTTACCTTTGACTACAAAGCAACGATATATAGAATCGAGAAAATGTGCATTTAAAATATTCATAGCGTCTTAGACTAGAAGTTCTATTTATTTATTCATGAAATATTCAACATGTTTCTTGTGGTCAATAGGAGACTTATGTGATTCGTTTTGTAAATATAAATTTATTTTTCTACAGTTAAAAATTATAATCCGCATTATGTTACCTACACCAATTTTATCTTTTTAAATTACAGTCACATTTTAAATTATGACTAAAATGTCAGAAGACCACATGAAAATCTGATGAGTTGTTCGCAAGGAGAATTTCCAGGAATTGATAATACGTCTTACCATTTTGATACATTCGTATTTCGAACCTCGAGTCCTAAGACGATAATATTTTGTAAGTCTCGTAGAATATTTCAGCCACTACGCACTATCCGTTTTGATTTTATAAAAAGAAGGACCTTCAATGTTATAATATAAGCGATCAAATATTCATGGAATTCGACATGTATGATAAAGAATGGAATTTTTATGATATAGAAAGTATGTTTGACATCTGAGGTATTAAATAAATATGAAATTCGTTCAAGAATGGGCGATCGGATTCTTTAAGATCTATAAAATAGGAAAATTAAAGAATATCGAAACAATCATATCGCTCTATCTGTCCTCGGTACTAAATGATGTGACAATAAAAAAGAATACTTTTTGGTCTAATGGATTCATTGCTGGGGAATGTAAACTTGTCGTAAAAAAAACCAATTCAGAGACAGACGCCATAAATGCAGCAGCACTCGTGTCCCGAAATCATATACGAACTCACCAGAGCGTTCATAAACCTTATTAAACAAACGAATTTCGAACCAGTGTTAACAGAAGCTTTATTATTAATTTTTAGTTTCGAAAACATCTTTGTTCTTGGAGAGGTGAGGTACTGACAGTTTCGGAAAGGAATGGAAAAGACATTCAGGCGCTGTCATTATACCCGATTAATTATTATGAAGCTAGATGAGTAACAGCATGTCCGCTCGCATGAAATATGGGTTATTTTTTATAAAAATACCTTCTTGATCCCTCATTAATATTCTTAATCATTACTTTTATTCAATATAATAACGAATTGTTTCTCCAAACTACTTTCTGATTTATTGATAATTTATCAACGTGGGTTTTCTTCTTCTCGTTACGGAAAATATAACTAACGAATTATTAAGAAGATTTCTCTATTGCAGATCCAAGGAATAACTCACGTTTTAAGTATCTCGTATCTTAATTTTTGTCCCGAGAGGTTTATAGGGAAAATTATTCTTGTGTGACTAAGGAGTGGAATTTCCATAACATCGAAACGTCTTGTCTCTTCATTACTACTTCACTTACTTTCACCAAATTTGATCAACTAGTTAAACTCTCGCGAATCAATCTCATGGAAAATTGAATGTAACTAACATAAAAATAATAATAACATTATGAACAATAAGGACATATTCTTTTCTTTTGCAATACTATTTTATAGACCTGAGTATTATGGCAGATATTCTATCAAGTACCATATGCTAGTTGAAGGCAAGTTTCACTCAGTTTCATACTTAGTATTAGTAATGTGACGGGACATCAGAACAGTTATGAATAGTACATCATAATATATTTCGGAACTCACGAACAATTCTCTACAAATATTCTTTATTTCAAACCAGTCGCGTCGGAGCAGTTATTTGTTAGGAATCATGTTAGGATTCAATAACATCCTTTTCTAATAAATGAGTCAAGTAGCTTCTTTTCTTGATGTAATATTTGAATGTTTATCTCGGATGGGAGAGGTAAAAGATGTGATAATAAGAAATCGCTTGCATAACTTTTAATCCTCTGAAGATCGCTACTTCGTTAGTGTGATTTGCTCCAACCGCTTACGCAGTAAAGGAACGAAAATTTTTTGGGACATGAATTAACGTTTACTCGCTGAACTAGAAAATTGAATGAAACTGACATACGAAAGACTATTTTATTTACCTGGATAATATGGTAAATGCTACTTTCACCTATCTGTTAGGCAAGTTGTAGGTAAGTTACTCTCGGTTTCATTTTTGGCATTAAACAGTGTAAAAAGGACATCAGAACAGTTATGAATAGTATAACAGTGCACAATGGAGCATGACGTACGTACAGTTTCCTAAGAACATTGTTTGTACCCAAAACGCATATAAAGATAAGAAAGCCATACTTTCGTGGCTGCTGGAAGCTGATGTCAAAGAAAATGCTTCACCAGTATTAAATATAGGAAAGCGGACATTTTTGCTTGTTTTAACTTGTCCAATTACTCGTACCACTTACGAAATGGTATATATCTGGAGTATTTAATTGTATACATCGTTTGTCCAAAACATAATATTTATAATCCTCGAAATTATTCATTAATTTTTTAATTAAAATAGTTCTTTTCAGAAGCAATGTTTTTATTATCCTTCACATGTTCATTGTGGTAATAACTAATCAGTGACCAGTATTAAATAATGTGTAGTTATTTTCTCAATAAGTACAGTGATAACGTTTTAGAGTGATACAATTTTGTATTGTATACATATATTATATAATATATTACTCTTCAATTTGCTTTGATGAGATATAAAATCTGTAAATTATTTAAATATTCTCTTGTTCATTTATTATGTGCTACTAAATGTGACAGACCTTATAAATATATGTGTTTAAAAAAGGAATATTTCCGTACGCTATTTTGTACCATTTAGACCAACTGATAGAGAGGAGTGGAGCAGCTGGAAGAACGGGGCGGGGGGAGGGTTCTCGTGATACAAAATCTGCCCCAATTTTAAATTGACAATTTACGTCAATTTGACAAAACAGATTTTAAATGATAGCTCCTGCAACAACTATTGTGAGGAACAAATTTAAAATATAATAAATACTCCACAAGATCGTCATTAATGCATGTTCATAGTTCGGACAGATAACGAGATATAATTAAATTAATTAATATACGTACTTTAGGATATTGCTTTAATCCATTTCCTATTGTATATTTACATTATAGTAATAGTTGCAAAATTGTAATAATATGTGGGATAGTTGGCACAGCTGATGTTAACTACCATCTAGCTCATCAAATTGGATTATATCGAGTGTCTAGAATGATAGGCAATACAGAAACATCACATTCTACTGTAAGTATAAAGTTGTGACAGTAAGAAAGAAAAATTAACGCTAGACCCACAATTACTCTTGCACACAATCTGTGTGGCTAAGCAGATGCTTGAAGACATACAATACTATTTCATTCTTAAGTGACCCCTTTTCCTCTCTCTTTGTTCACAGAGAAGGCAATGAAATTGAATCTCCTTTCTACGGCGCATTCCAAACAAAAAGCTGTATAAATTTAAGGATTGTTATGACATGTAAGTAATTTATGGCGGCCAATTGCTTCAATATATTGTTTGGAAGTCAATTTCTTTTTCGGAGCATTGCAAATGGGTAAATGAGATCTTGCAAATGCATTTCGGCTCCAGTGTAAGTATAGTGTTTGGTGGGTACTCTACAGTTTTTAACAAGTGTACAAAAATTTGGTTCGTCACCGAGGTAAATACAAAGTTTAGTTCGGAAAAAGGAACACTCAAACACAGTTAGAAAGCTTTGCAGATCCTCGAGTTTCTTTCTGACATAGACCGGAGAAAAATTTCTGATCTACCCGAATAACCCTTTGTTACCCAAATCTCAACGATTGCTGGTATGAGATATTCATCATAGCAGCAGGAAAAGCAGAACCAAATCAATAAAATTTATTTAGCAATGTTTGACGTAAATCGACAACTTTCAAATTATTTTTTAAAAAAAAGTTTTTAAAACGCTATATCTCGATAACTGTTGTATAAATAATCCTCATGGCACCATTATATTTTTGGAAATTTTCTTTTCTTTGGAGTTCATTATATACTTTTTTTCTGTGAAACGCATCGTAAGGGCATAATTTCAATGAATTTGGAAAAGTTTTTTCTGCGAAACAATTACAACGGCAACCAAAACTTTGCGAGCTTTTGTAATGTGGACCCGCTTAATTACCGCCAAAACTGCGCATTACCACGCCGAGGTACACTAATTATTCTTCAGAAGCAACAAGGGACATTCCATCATTTCCAAACAAGGGCCCAAGGGTAGAGGCGGATATAAAATTTCTGAGCACCTCAGCAAACTATTGACGTGTTCCCGAAAAAGTTAGACGATTGTTATAACATCGTAAATAGTTCGTAATTATTAAATAACACTAAACCGCTAATAATTATATCAATTGATGCCGTCTCTAGACAAGAGCCTAGCGAGTCTTTATAAAAAATCCGCCTCCATCCGAAGGAAAACGGGAGAAAAACCCGGGCCAGAATGGGGCAACAGAATTAATGTACACAACCGTGCCAGGGTTAAGTACATATGCAACTAAATTTATACGAGTAATAAGACATAATACAAGCATGCAGGAAAATAGTTTTGAAATTGTTGTCAAATATTTTGAAAGTACTACAACAATGGCGTGATAAAGTACAAGACGGCATTAATTTTATTAAAATCAATAAATTATTTTAATGTAGAAGCACTGGTGCAGAAGGCAGCTTTTAACCGCGGATTTGAAAAGATTCAGTTTAATATCTTTTATATTCTTGGACACGGAATTATATAGAACAATTCCTGAATGATATATCACTTTTTGGCAAGAGCGATTGACATGAATATTATTCCTATTGCGAGAATTTTGTTCGTGAACAAAATGGTTGTATGGAACAAGGGTGGTGCTTCAGTTTATTAAGTAAGTTCTTAATAAACACGACAGTTTCATAAAGATAAATGCAGGGAAGTGTGAAAATATTTAATTCCTTGTATAATGGTTTACAAGAGATTCGGGGGTGAGATTTACAAATTATGCGAACAATCCTCTTTTGATTTCTGAAAATTTGGACGCTCTGCCCGGAATTGCCCCAGAAGATGACGCCGTATCGTAAATGGGAGTAAACATTTGCAAAATATACGAAACGGGAAATATGAGGACTCTTAATATTAATTGTTATTCGTTATGTGTAACACAATTTACTTAATTTGGAATTAAAATTGTCAACATGACAATTCTGATCAATTTCCCTTATCCAACATTTCAAAACGTAAATTTAATAATTAACCTGAAAGAAGCCTCTCTAGGTAGGTCAATACAGCCACAATAAAAAAACATGAAATGTTCTGATTTCCTTCCGACCTTTGTTTTCCTCAGTTTTTGTAAGGGTATTGCTTATTAAATTGATGGGTGTGCTCAACGTATGCTACATTTGTTGAAGAATGTTTTAGCTTCCTTTTTATGATTGATTTCGTTCCTCTTCTGTTCCTCTCGTTCCTGTCTTGAATGTGAAGTCTCAAAAACGTAGTATTAGTAACAGTTTTTAATTGTGTTCCGTTTAACGAATGAGAAACCTTGGATAAAGATTTTGTGATACTATTGTGAAATGACGTACACTGTTTTTTTCAGTGTTTACAATGAGGCGATTTGCATGGAACCCCGAGAGGTTAGACCATATTGCGATAGGCTACCGTATTATCATTTCACAGAATATTTATTTTAGATATTAAAATGTCTAATTGCACATTAGTACTTTTTGGCAATAGCACTAGAAGTTGACTATACGATAATTAATATAGCATGAAAAATAAAAATAAATCTAAAAACATGAATGACAGGAATACTTCATGTTAATTCCATTTATACAGTAAATTTCTTTCTTTAATTTTATCTCGGATGTACATTTGTGGGCTTTCGTATAACGTGTGAGCATCTGCTTAGTAGAAGCTCTCTAAGAGTTGGTCTGCAGAGCTTTCTACCAGACAGATAACCATTTACTTAAACAGTTCATACATACGCTCAAAGAGCGCAGCTCTATCGCGAGTTCAGCAAATATTTAGGAAACCACTAGCTGATCACTCACTAGTTCGAAGATACAAGGTATAGAAAACAGGAATCTTTTCTTTATATTGTTTTTCAAAAAATAACAAATTTTTCGCATAACGTTTTCTCTACTGATCTACTTATTTATTCGCTTTCTTCAACTCTTAAGGTTCTTGTCAAGTATCATAGATAGAATTATTTTCAGAAAAATAGCACTACACGCTTAGACATATTGGTACATTAATCTATAATACTAAAAACAGAGGTCGTACGTTTAAAATAATGTAAAGTATCTTTGAAAAAATGTGTTATTCTCTCCACTCTTAAAACAAATATATCCGGATTTTGAAATAGGAGAAATCAATTTGTAATTGCCTTAAAATACCACAATAATACATGTTGAACATTTTTTACGAAAAAAATGTATGTGTGTTGGTTGTTTAATACATTTACTTTTTTCATTTTTTTTTCTATTCTAGCTATTTTAAATTACTAATTTTATCGCAAGCATCTCGATCACGTAATTACACCAATTTTCCGATATGAAGAGACATACAAATATATTTCTGAAGTTTATTTCCCTGTGGACGTCTTCTGTGTCCTGTCACAATAGTGTCCATCTCATTTGACCTCCTCTGGTCTAGACCGTACACCGGATTAGAAAGAAACGGATCTACCTATTATTGGCTATGTTAATAAATTTTAAGTTGATATTCACTATAGTGTAGGACAAAAACACTCGTCTATTGAGCATATATTTTCCTATTACTTCAGGCGGAAGCGCGGGATACAATTGACGATATGTGTCTGGAGAGATGATTGGACTGTGCGACTCTTTTTTTGCAATTGTATTCATTAATTTGATTAATTTGATCCTCGAAAATAAGATCAGACTAAACTTGCTCGGCTCATGTTGGCTACCCGTTGAATGTATAAGAAGTATCTCTCAGCGCAACCATATCTATTCAGATTCACTCTCACGGACTTCCATGTACTACAACTGTTCAGTGAACCGATTTTTCTTCACTCAAAGGAGTCATCACCGGTGAATATGGACAATATAGTCAGAAAAAGTCACTAAGTCGTTGTGACGTACGTTATCTTCATTAGAATGAAACTTTCTCTCAGATATTGTTTCTTATCTTGTGCCACATTTGAGAGGGTGAAAGAAGCGATGGAGTTTTTCGCAGACGATACTCTGCTACATTCTCATCTTCCTTTATATCTGTGGATGGAAAATTTTCTTTGATATCGAACTAATCCGTACATAGAAATAATATCTCCAGAATAAAATATATAGACTGAAGCAATATTAAAAATATATATAAATATAAGGAGCATATAAATTTCAAATGCGGTACTTTTGACTCCATACATTATGAGTTGTTTTTTTTTTGCTAGTGAATAAAGTTAATGATTTCAAATTTACATTTCAGAGGATCAGTCTTTTTAGAGGTAGATTCAAAATTGTTGTGTTCAATTATTTAACAACGTGGTCAAATTATTTAGAATTGGATATAATGGATATACATGATGGAGAATAAATAATGATTTTTAAGCTTTTTCAATCACCTCTCGAGAATGAAAAATTGAAAAACATGTGAGATCAGCTTTTTTGTGGGACAACAAGAAGCAAATCAAAATATTCTTCAGAAATTTCTCTTCTGTAACTTCATTAACATAACTTATATAAATGTAAACTGAAGGGTTTTCAATTTCTTTTATTTATGTCTGGACACAGGTATTCTTAGGAGAAACTTAACACTGATCGTTAAGTTCCAATAGGAACGTTCCAATAGGAACGTTCCAATCCATTTTAAGACAACCTCTGTGAGAAACCAGGTATTCAATTTTTCAATTGCCAAAACATTTCTTTCTTAACAAGCGAAACATTTCTTTCGTAATTATTATGAGAAACTAAGTCATAACGCATCTTAATTGAAACTAACGAGAAAATCAATTTAAGATGTTTCAATTCTCCAATGTATGGTGTAATTAGAATTCAAAAAGCTTTGAAATTGCTGCTGAAACTATACGTCGATGAACAGGTGGCAGTTTTTTTGTAGCACTGAACGTAAAATGTACGTCTCTAGTAAATCTGAAACACAATTATTTGATCGTAGCACTATGGTTTAGTTATTTAATTGGAATGTTAGTAATGGGTATTATTGTGAAAGATAAGTGCTTTTTGACGCAATTGGTAATGTCTTTTAATGTTCTGTGAGTCGCCTCCAAAAAATATCGCCCCCGATCCAATCTCTATCGCTCCGACCATACCACTCATCAACTTGGCACTCTCTGTGCACGTGCTCGCCGATCCACGCATCTACTTGGCAGACTCAGTTCCTTTATGCGTCACCTTTAGATTGTCTACTGTGGGAAGAGTGCTTAGTCTCTGGCTACCTGCTTCACCGACTCTGGCGATCTCCAAGGAACACGGCGTGATTTAAACGTTGGGCACATTAATATACCCTACTACCCGATTTCACTGAACGACTGGATGATTACCATGAATGTGCACGTCAGAAGTGGAGGTGAATTTGCTTGAATGAACATTCATGATGGGTCTTGTGGTTTTGAAACTTCATTGTATTAATTGTTCGAATTATTAAAAGTTAATATTTTTTTTGTGCTTCTAAAAAGTTGAGGATCTAGGATTTTTCTCGGTGATTGAGAGAGTGTGGCGATGGGACGAATTGGCAAGAGCGAGAAGGCAAACAACGAGGTCTTAAGGAAATTCTCGCTCGCTAATCAACTACTCTTTGAATATTTTATTTTTAAATCGAATCACATCGTGTTGAACTCTTTACAAAGTCGTTTTATTTATTTTTGTTATTTATATTAATTTGTTTTTGGTCGTGTTCCCATCTGAAGTCATCCCACGACTATATCTCTTTTTTCTGATCTGTCAGTTATCATCCCAATCGGTCTTCTTTCATGTCTTGCGCTTATTTCACCACTGCCAATATTTTTCTTATGATTTTTTTTTCTATTTTAAGGACTTACATTTATTGGTAAAATCTATTAAATGTAAAAAAAGGCTGTAAATTTCATAATTTTAAGCTGTGGATTCTCTCCCCGTTTACCCCCACGCCACTCTAGATTCTCCACTACTCCCCAATTCACTGGATATAATTCCCATTTCACACCGATGAAAGTTGACTAATTTTTTTACAAACACGAAAAAATGTCGTCACTCGAAGAAAGTATATTTTATATTACAATAGCTCAGGAAAAATGTTTAAAAGTCGCACGCTCCTTTTTCTATAATGTACCAACGTATAAAAGTTGTGGCATTGTATTTCCCGTTTTTTAATAATTTCAAATATTTCTGAAGAAATTTTTTCTACAAACGTGCTCTCAGTCGAAACATATTTGGAAGCTGAATAGACTAACTTCTCTATTTTCGCTCTTCGTTGCAGTGTCCATTCTGAATGAGATAATCTATTATATATTTTAAGATCTAAACATTAGTTTATTACAAATAATATTTAAGCTTTTCATTATTTATTTCATATTACGTACCGACTTAATGTCAATAAGGACTTTGATTTTTCCCCTAGGGTTTGAGTGTTATAGTTGGATAGTTTAAAATATTTAGGTGTACACTTTATATTTGCAGAATAATTTATATTTTTCGTCTCTTTTTACGATCTAGATCGTTTTAAACTGTTCATTGAATTGAATAAAATAAAACTGTGTATTACGTTAATGTATTATATTTCATTCCAAAATAATTCCTTATCGTATTGTCGCGAGTTAAGAAAGTGCCAGGTGTGCGAAAGTCGATTGTAAATCTTTTGCTGGAAGCCGAAGAATACCCAACGCCCGTCCACACCCGCTTCGTCTGTGGGCGTGATACCGGGACAATAAAAGACGCGCGACTTTGGACCTTTAGAACATAACACACGTGACAGCTGTGAACAGCGCCACTGTCTTCCCACGGTTAATCCTTCCTACGACTCCATTGTTGCCTACCCTTTTTCCTTTCCAAATGGTGAATCTTTTGCGGAGTAATAGATGGATGCTCGACTCATATACTCATCCGATGCGAAACATGTGAGCGTTTCTACAAAAGATGAAATTTTCCGTAATCGAGAAAAAAGTCGTCTATTTTCTTCTCGTAAGCAAAGAAATTATTCCTGGTGGACACCGATGGTAATTAGGAAACCGAAATACTTATAAACTAATGAGTTACATGTGTCTTTTAGAAGTCTGGCTTGTTGATGAGAGTACAATATTGAAAATAATCCATAATACCTCCTAAAATGTTTTTTATTTAGTGTGTTACAAATTTCTTAAGAAAGTGATGATGTCTACAATGGAATTTAATGTATTTAACAACCATGAATGAATTAAACTTTTAAGTCGGTGTTCATTGTTTTTACTTCTCGTTACGTTATACATACATTTATATTATATGGACGACTCAATAAGCATAAAGTTTTCTTTTGTAAATTCATTGACATGAGAATTCATTGCAATGATCTTAAAGAAATTAATGATATCTGATTTGTCATAAAAATATGCGTTTCATTCACAATCAATTCTCACGGGCTCCTTTATCAGGTCGGCCTTTTGGGAGCAGAACTCTAAATGCTAGAAAGTAGTAAAAAATGTAGAATTTATCAATGTAATTTTGTAAGATTATGCATAGAAACAAATTTTTAACAAATTTCTAGTAAATCAATTCATTGTAGGAAAAAATGATAAAAAATGGCAACAAACGAAATTTCCGCCAATACTGTGAGCATTGCCTAAGGGAAACTTTTGGCAATCTAATGACTAACCTGAACATTTGTGCACCCTGGAGCGATCATATGTGCTAGTCCACCGATTAAGTATTCTCTGCCATCCAGCGGAAAGGCTCTGCATAGTCATTAAGGAATACGAAAATAAAAGGAGAGTATACCCCCTATTTTTAACCGCCAAATTTTCCGAGAACCGCGTCTCGCTTGTCTTTCCACGTGAAGGGTCGACCGCTGGCAATGTCTTCTGCATACGCGGGAGTGAAGCCGCGAATTTTCACCGTGGCTCCCCTAATTATTCTCCCCCGATGCCAGAAGGGGCCCGCACCGTAACATGCTGGGGGAATTCGTGAGATTCGGATCGGCAAAGAGCCGGCTTCGCTTCCAGGAAGGGGCAATAAATAAGAGCAGCGTCGGCCGCTCGTTCGTTGTGTTCGCGGAGAAAAGGTTGGGGGCGGTTGCGGAGCGATTGGTCCCCGGAGCATTCCTTGCATTATATCGCACCTTTGCAGAAACAACGGCGGAAGTGAAATTTTTTTTCTGAAAATGAGCTATAAATATCAAAACTAGCTGGGGAAAAGAAGACACAATTGTATATCTTCACCAGTGTTCGAATTGAAGAAAATTTAGAAGTGGAAGGGGAATTTTGAAGTTTGTTTTTTCATATTTCAATACAATATTTTAGAAAACCGTCATTACACTTCTTGTAATTTGATATACTATAAACAATATATATTCTATTATGAACTTGTGTAATACTTTTTTCTTCTTATTTCCAAAGTGACCTATTATTATACACATATATTCTATGAAACTTTGTTGGCACATCAGAATAAATCAATGCTTAATTTATTATGACATTTATTATTGACCATCCCGAGAGGTGGAATTACTTTTCCCTGGTTGGGGATAAACATAAGATGTCGAAGTTGGGGGAAAAGTTAGAAGGGGATAATTCCCTCAGTAATTCCTTTTATTCGAATCCTTTTCTTCACTTTTGCGTTTGTTGGAGGATATTTCTTTGTGTAGCATTTGTGTAGCCACACATCCACTTCCCTGGCGGTCAGTTTCGCGCCGTATTTAGCGAACAGTATTTTTATGCGGATCGAAAGGTATAAAGGTATCATTTCGTAATATTTTTTTACACTGCATCAGTAACGATAATGACTTTAAATGACTCGGCAACAGAGACTTTGAAAGCAATTTCTCGTGAATTTATTAATTTGCATTTTCCTCAACGTTTCCTTCAAGATGCAAATATGTGCGATGTGGTTTTCGACGACTCCTTTTCGCGCAATAGATTACTATCTCGTATAGTGGTTTTACTTTTTGTTAATGATAATGAAACAGTCATTTTGAATTAACATATTTGGGGACAACTAAGAATAAAATAGAATGTTCAATTCGTGGTTTGACGGCTCCGTTGTGAACAGAATTGTTTCAACTAACAACAATGCTCATTATACGCACATTTAAGAATTTGATTACTTCAAAACATAACATAATTAAATGGAAAGAGTACATAGATGAATGTATGAGATTCTAGTCGAAACAAGAAATAAACTCCCAAGACTCAGAGAAAGTGAACGATTCCCTATGAGTGAAAATGCAAGGAAATTATGAGAACACTATTACTCTTGCAGATCTGATTCAATATAATAACTGTCTCTTCATAAGTTGAACTGAGCTGAAGAACGCGAAGTGTTGTAGAAGTTGCAATTAAGGTGACTATCGGTGATTAGTTCATGCATTACGACGAAAAGAGATAAAATTTTTATGAACATAATCAAAAACTTGTAATGAAGGACGGGTATACGAGGATTGAAAATTTGGAACGTTTTTTTTTAATTTTGCAAAACCTTACAGCTTGCGATAACTACTACATCTAATCACACATTCCATACCCGCTCGATGATTTACAGTACATGTCCAGCATAAATACAAGAAGTATTTCTCTTCTCTTCTTTCCCATAGAAGACAATGATGATTACCAATAAAAATGAACCAAAGAATTATCAGACTTACGTAATATTTAATCAAAATGACAAAGTTAATACAATACATAAATTACGTGTTACATGTATTAAAATGTACTTTTTGCTTCCTACTATCGTTTTGTATGTTTAACCTCCTAATTGTCATCAGAAAACGAGAATATCACATAGATGTATAAAATGTTTAGTATATACACGTTTAGTATATATTTAGTTAAATACTTTGCGACATATCGTGATAGCTTAATATAATGTTTTATTCTATTAATTCAGCGGCACTACTTTGTATCAAATATTGTGTTACGTGGAGACCATATTTGTTGCGAGTACGGTACATTTGTCCTCAACATCCTGCATAAGTATTCCACGCAACAATTTCTCTACCTTTGAGATTTATTCAGCTGATAATGAGGTATCCGTAGAAAAATCATTACGTCATACTAAAATGTATAAATGAAATAGTAGGAATAATTAAAATTGATAATATTATTTTCCATCTTATTTTTATCTCAATATTCATAAAGGGACACTTCTTTTGCTTATAGGTCAATTTTTGCCTCCAGGTACTATAATAATAATAATAATAATAATAATTATTATTATTATTATTAGAGATTTTTCTGTTATTTTTTCTCAGAATTAGTTGAATTTTTTATAATAATTATTATTCATATTAATTATTTTTATTTTATTAATATTATTAATAACACATCGTCGTGCTTTATTTTCTGGTCGTAACAATATATTGTTTCAGTTACGAAAACCATTATGGTAAATCAGTATAGTAGACGGATCAGCAATGTAAATATCTATCAGAATAGTCAGTTAACAATTTATTTCTTGATGTTTCAATAACTGCAAAAAATCTGCAAAAATGCATGCTAATTATTGAAAATGATGTGAGAAATGTTTTAATATTTTATTTCAATTGATTTCTTGCACTTGAAACTAAAACTGAAACATAAATTTGCCACTATCTTCTTAACATGGAAGCAAAGTTAAGCAATATTTTAACAAATCTCGTCGCCTTCGAAGTCTGCATAGCGCAAGAGGTTGGAAGGTGGTTAGCAAAGCAGTCGGGCGTGGTGTCTCCCGACCAGGTGGTCATGTTATCCGTTCTTGGAAGGTCCACGAGAGCGAGTCCACAGCTGAGGGCTCACTGTTCAAACCCCGCCTGCCTCTCATTCCACTCACTGTCTCCCATCTGAAAAGGCATACCAAGGCTTCGGGCACTCAAGACTCCGAACACAATTTCTTCAATTTCCGATTAGGGGTTCCAACCTCCTACGTTTCCTAATTTCATCGAATTTTTGTAATTCATAGATTTTTATTTCTAAACAAAATGAACGAACATGCAAATTGAATAAGTTAACTAGAAAAAAAATTTTACGTCAAAAAAGATATCTGGAATTTTTTGTAAGTACGATCGCTTTTCTTGTATATTCCCAGTTTTCATAATTTTGCTGATGTTACAAATATGCACTTGAAAATTTCAATAGAAACTTGACAAATAAGAGTTATATTCATAAAAACTTTAAAGAAGTGTTAAACGTCTGAATATTGTGAGATCCATAGTTAACTCCCAAATTATTCGTGTCAAGAAGGATAAAATACTTTTTGTGGACATTCGAGTAAGTTTCGTCATGAAGTTGGTAATGTTTTCGAATTTGTGAAACCGTTATTTTGAAAGTGTAAGTTTGCCAAATTGCTTTAAATGTGTTTTGTGAAAATTCTCCAGAATAAATTGAAGAGGAATTTTGGGAGATTCCATATTATACGACAAGACACAATTACTTAAACACAATTTAGTTAAACACAATTAAGTCCTTGAGGTTCATTAAATTTCGTAATGTTGTGTTAAATTGGTTTGTTTCTTTTTGTGCGTGATTAAACTTTGTTCAACGACTTACAGTTTCTGAGTGATTTTATGAGTAATTGTTACGAGTGAAGTAATCAACTTCTACTTCATGGACCGTTTACTTTTGTGTAGCAGAGAGAGTATCTGTGTTTCTCGGAAAATTACGGGAGAAGGCACGGTATTAGGCTATCTCATTCTTGGCTTATCAAGTCCCTCTACTTACGCTAACCAAATTATGTCTGTTTCAAATAAGCAAAAAAATTTTTTAAAATTGTTTTGACTAATTTTTTAATTCATAGGTGATTATTCATCTTTAAATCAATTAAAAGTATTTTAAAAAATTATTAAGGCAATAAAAAAATTGAGATTGTTCCAGACATATAAAGACGATTTTGTGGTTTCTTCTTTTTCGTTTATTCTTATCTTAAAAGTTATTTAGATAATTGTAATTTCCGCAACTCATTCAAGGGAAGGAGAAATTTCACTAAGATACAAAACTTTTTGCTCTAATGTTAACTAGAGTTAATACGGAATCCTGTGTGTCAGTGCGAATTACAGTAAATGTCGAGAGGATGCTGCCAATGCCGATGATTTTGGCTTTAAGTAAGCCATTCGAAAAGGCAATCGGTTTAAACAGGGTTGCATTTACCAACACAAACACCTCGAACTTCTACTTTTCCCGAGCTCGATATTTCCTCGAGGTAAATATAATTTAGATTTTTTAGCATTTTAATTTTTTGAGTCTTGGTTGTAATTTTTGTAAAGTTGTACAAGAAAGAATTTTTAATTTTGTTTTATGTGGTCAGTAAGTAATATTAATTATATTATTTTTAATGATAAAATTAATAATTTTCGTAAATTTTTATAGTTATCACAAATAATTTCCTTGGATTTCTTCATGATTAAGGTTTTCATTCTAGACTAGTAATTACTCGCACGTTCTCTTAATATTCATTGATAGTTTTGCTTGTAAAATCATATGTATTTGTAATATAATATGTATTTGTTGTAATTTTCAATTATGTTTCTAAATTTTGTCCCCTAAACTTTACGCCTTTCAAAAATTTGCGATCTAGGCAAAGGTGTATTGAGCATTATCGAAATTTCTACGTTTTGCCATGGTAACCAATTGATTTATTTCTTAACATATTTTCGACGACTCCGCCGTCATCTTCGATGGATCTAAATGTTGGAAATTTCTGACAGGAAAATGCATAAATATATCGTTTACCACGTCGAAATTTCGTTAATGTATTTACGAATGGTAGCAACAAATTATTGTGCCCAATGGTACTTGCGACCCCGGGGTAAACGCTTTTCTAAATATTTTTGAATACCTTAAACAGGTGAAAGAATTAATCATGCACCTTGGTTATAACAGGAGTGGAAGTGGTGCGTTGATACAGACAGTAGTAAGATAGTAGTGATGCTATTTCATGAAGCCCTCGTGGAGATAGCAGCCGCCGCATCAGCTCGGCGGTGCATTGAACTAGAACTTGATGGCCCGGTATTCAGGTCAAGACAGATAGCCCCATCGATAAACTAGCAATGGCCTCATATTTCCAAGTCTCTAAATACAACCGGTAGCAAAGTTGCCTCGTTAACTTCTGGAGATTGGAGAGCTTAAGGATTAAATGGTCGTGGATTGTGCGGGTTTTGTGGTTGACGGATTGTGTCTTCATAGAATTTACGACGTACTTTCGAAATGATTGCTGGCTTGAACGGGGAGAGAAATTCAATTTCTTGCTCACTGTGCATAGTGAACATTTCATGTCTCTTGATTCATTTGTAACCTTTTATTGTTTCAATCCTAATTTTTAAGATAGAATTATTAACGAATTGCAGTCGTTTGTAATAATTTCTTGCAGTACTGTATTTTATCCATTTTTAGTATTTGGTAACTAAATACATTATTTCTAAATTTCTTCTTTCAACGGTAGATTCTATCATCTTAAGAAACTCAAATTCTTTGTTAATGCAAATGGAGATAGTGCTTGAGTTGACAATAGTGACAGTTTAAAACTGCTGAGTGAGAAAGCATGGGTTTGATCTGATGTTCGGCAGTACTTCTTGAAGGTGCCAACTGAAGTTTCTCTTCACTACTTTACTACTTTCATCCTTACCTCAAAACACCTCCCATCCTTACCTCAAAATTGTGCTTTCATATGAAAACATGCAAAATAAAGATGATAAATAAGTCGAGTAAATGAAGTAAAATAGACGGGCACAAGAGAAAAATCTCTTGATATAACTTAACTGCTAAACGTTTTGTATTCTTTCCAATACCTCAAACCAGAAAATCTATTTTATTTAATGAAGCGAAATATCACTGGAATATAATACTTCTTGTAAAATACAAATTTGTGTTGACAGATAGAAGAAAAAGGTGGTACAAACTTAAGTTTATCATCTTATACATGAATGCTAAATTTGATTTACCTAAGTCAAATCCACTCCATAAACTTTCGTGTAATTGCATCTTTGTAGCACCACATGCGCGCAGCTGCCACGACCCTAAAAATAAATGTGATCAAGCAAACACCAACTTATGTTTTCTAACTTTACGCAAGTACGTATACAAACATGAAATGATGGGCATGAAAGCTCTAAAATTGTTCCCATATATTATGAGGATAAAATCCGCGGAAGACAAAGTAGGACTTCCAAGCAAATTCACGAAGAGTTACCGGGAGATAGAAAGATATTTTGTAAAAATTATGCGCGGAACTTAAAAAAAATACGCAAAGGACATATACACAGTGCTCGACGATGAATTTCTGAAACTGAATGAATGAGGAGAAGTGGATGGAGACAAATATCATTGACATTACCACTATCTCTATCACTTCGATTATTTCCAAGAACAATATATTTTCCTCTTTAAGAATGCACAAAAAATGAGAATACATGCTTCATTAAAATATTAAAAAACATTTTGTTCTTGAGAGATTTATTTGATATAGCCATTAATCATAGTGGTAATAGCATCAAAGAGATAGTTGTAATATCAATGATACTTGTTTTCCACCGCTTCTCGTTCTTCCATTTCAGCAATTTAACGTCGAGTACCATGGATATGATCTTCGTGTATTTCACCTTAAACATTGTTACACGTAATTCCAATGAACACTAATTTCACACATTACACGGTTAAAATTCTGTCCAACATCTTATGCTACTGAAGTCCAATATCATATATAAATGAAGCGCATAAAGTTCAGTAATCTGGGCTAAAAAAAAGAAGTATAGGTTGAAGAAGAAAGAAATGTTTCAGGGAACTAAACACCAATATCAGGTTTGCCAATAAAAATTTTGATTGTGGAAATCTTTTATATTTTACAAGAATCATGAAATAGTTCGACTTATTTTTGGGGGAGCAATAGCTGAAACGTGATTCTATTGATTACTTTGTGATAATAAACAAAACTAAGTGAGAAAATCAACATATTGTAGTTTCTTCGCCGTTCGTCTCATTTCCATCGAACCTATCGTACGAAGAGTTCATGCAATTTCACTTGGTGGAGCCGGTAATGGTCCCACTATATTTTTGCGAACATCGCTTCACTGTCAGGTATAACTGAAAATCTCACTTTCCACACATCGTGACTCGTCTGCTGGAACTGATCCGTCCATCCGCGGCCACATGAAACCGACAGCTGCCTCAATATTTCAACTGTCGCTGAGGCTGCACATTTAATGGTTATCTAGTTCGGATAAGAAAAAAATCCTTAGAACTGCTTTTGTAGAACACTGAAAGAGACTGCAGACATGCATTGGTATTGCCCATACTATAGTCAAGAATGAAGTAAATATTGACGTGAGAAATAAAAAGAAATTTACGGATCAGATGAAACATTTGATCTATTTGAAAGAATTACAATAAAGATTGGGATGATAGAGAGGTGATCTAAAGCTGTCTATTTTGTGATCAGTGATGCGAGGAAGCAGCTGAAGACGCGGCCGTTTATAAGTTTCAATTTATTAATGTATATATAATTCTAATGTATGTCCTCTAATGACAGTGTGAAATAGAACAAATGGCAAGAAGAACAAGTAAATAAAGAAATAAAAATTCTACTCCTTGTAAATGTCTTTCCACCATCTTCCTAAATCCAACAGTCATCTCTCGTTTCCTAATTCGTCATTTAAAATTATATACGAGTATTTACGCGACTCATTAATATATTTTTATCATACTCATTTATACCTTGAATTGATGAGATTTAAAGCAACTCAATGCCGATTGTCAACTAACTTGCTGTTTTACATTACATTCCACAAATATTGACTCCTATATTTTGAGTAGAAGAAATATCTTTCATCAATGTATTAGACACCAGTTATGAAAAAACCAATGAATATTAGAAATTAAACTACGAGAAAAATTTATGTGACGAATATTTTTCAAACAATAACTGTGTACATTTCGTCTCAAGAATAAGGTTCAACAGAATTAAACATTCACGACATGCAGCGTCTGTAAATTTTCTCACGCTTCTCAGGACTATAGAATTTCCGGAATGATTGTGACCAAATCGGCCAATCTTTTCGTAGCAGTTTCGGAACATTCCGCAACACTTGTTCTACATCACCTGCGTATCTCGTCATCTTAAAATCGTTCTACATCAAACGTTGAACGCGTGTTCAAGAACGAATCAAAAGTGTCGAGAACGAGAGTCGGGATGCTTTCACTGCGACAAATTCAGGGAAGCGGTCGGTCGATGTGGGATCCTAATCAGCACGGAAAATGAGAGGAAGAACTGCGGAGCGCCTTGGAGAAGAAAGCCATTTCCATTAGGCTTACACAACGTGCGAGATAGCATCACGGAACGAGAGCAAACGGTGCGTCGTTGGGACCCTGCACACTGCTCTTCTGTCACCTGCAGTTTCAACAGGCGATTGTTTCTGGTCTCACACAAGACCCAAGCTCAGGAGAGGAACGTGAGTTCAACTGCTTGATACACAACTTCACCTCTTGCTTCCCACCCTACACAAGGTGTATTTGAATCTTAATGCATTGGATGTGTTGATTGTTTCGGCCTCGGCCATTTCGATGAATCAATTCTCCCAGGTCCTCGTGAAGATTCGATTGATTATTGGTTTCTCACTTTGAGGGCGACCCCGACCATATGCTCCGGAGTTTTTCGGTCTTCCGATTTTTTTAAAATTTTTATGTCACTACCCCTTTTCCTCAACCTCTTGACCACTAACAGGGTTATTCTTATTTACCTCTCGTCATCCTTAATTCCTTCTTTCCGCTTGAAGTTATAGTATTTATTTTTCTGTTATCAATTTCTTCTTCTTATCTACCCTTAGGTATCATGTCCTAAATAGTTAGTCATCATGTCTTATCAACAGTCTTCTTCACTAGTAATTTATATACTTTATTGTCCTTTCTGCAAGCGACACCGATTAGCCGTACCTACAATATAGGTACGTTTTCGTCCTCGTCACGAGGTAGTTTGATGTAAATCATCTAACTCCGCATTCTTTCCTTACACACATTATCTGCATGACGTATTCTTCAGACAGTGTATAGTCTTCGTCTGTTTCTATACTTTGACCCGTCCTGTAAATTAAATTTACCCTTGCTTTTCCCGCGTGTCAGTCCCTGTAACATCACAATCAAGCAAGACATGAATACATCTTCAATACCCTGCCTTTAAAGCACATTTCATTTTTCTTTATTCTCCTCTCACTCTTCGAACACTTCGCCCCCCTGGTCATCAACGTCCTTTTGGGAAGAAAAATATAAATATTTCAGTCGTGGCATAAATAGTGGTAGCATCTTCACTTCCTTCGCACTCCTGAGAGAGAGCGAGTTCGATTCCCTGCTCGGCAAAACAGGGTGAGGTTTTCAGCCGGGGTTTCTCCCACCTATTTTAGAACAATAACAGTATCTTACATTCTCGAATATCCCATCATCGTTCCTTCCCAATTCGTACACTCAAATAATGGAAGAGAACCTCGCCGCAAATATGGACATACTGTAGTATATAAAACATATAAAAATAAAAGATTAATGGTATGAATCGACATTCTTCCAAATCCCTTCATCTCAATCTTTCTACGTCACCTTCATCTTGTCATAGTTAAACTGAACTTTTTCGTTGAGTCGGGAGACGAGGTTATTTCAAGGGTGTTCGTATTTATCACAGATAAGAACTTAAATTACTGTGAAAATACAATAGTGGAGGTTATATATGATAATCCATTACTTCAAAAGCTAGTATGTATGTTTCTAGCATCGATTATATCCAGTAGTTCCAGTGATTTAACACGATGTGCCCATTACATCACGTTCTGGTCTGATTTTTCTTTTTAAAAATAATATATTTCTTCTTGATCAATGCACAGTATTCAGCAATAGACCCCCTCATTAGCACTGTTTCACACATGTTTCTATCTATAATTTCAATTGCGATAAATTTCACCGTGGATAGTTTTATGAATGCAGGAGTTTTGCCAGGGAGGGAAGATATATATTGTAGCCGAAATGTTATTATGGAATAACCTCAAAATTGCTCTGTAAATCAATTTTTGAAAAATAATCACCCTCTAACAAGAAAAATGTTTTTCATGAAATGATTTTAGGTACAAATATTTATATTAAGACCATTTTGTTTTTTTCATTTAAGAGATATATCCATTCAACAATGGGTTCCAGTTTCAAAAATTCTTCAAAATATAAATATTTATGCCGAAAATTTTTATGAATCTAGAGTAAGGAACTCATTTTCGATACGTTGAGCGGTTTGTTTTATTTAATTTATTCGATTTCAACGATATTTGTAATAAAACAAAAAACTTGTTTGTAACAAAAGTTACTCCTTTTTATACACACTAAGAAAAATCTGTTCTAAAAATTAGGGTTTCCATTTAAAATTTCGAAGGTACCCATTTCCACCATTTCCTAAAATACTCTTCGTGAGTGAAAATGAAAGTAAAATTAAATGTTAAGATTTTCAACAAAATTAAAACGCATGAACTCTTGGTCTGGAACATTCTGAATATTAATGTCACACAGTATTAACGGTGTATGCAGGTTTTTCCAAAGGGGGTAGTGCTCTCGCGAATGGGTGACCCACATGCCATAACGCAATTCTCACATCCCGGACATTTTTCATGGAATTTTTAGAAGCAAATACGTCAAGGTGAATTTTTAACAAACTATATTAAATAAGAAAAATTTGCATTTAATATTCTAAGATCACCCACATCATACCCCGTTCTCGATCCGTCATTTCACATTATTCAATATTTATGAAATTACCTTTTGAAGATATAATACACTAAGTTGCAATTGCTAAATTATAAACAATAAGTAAATAATTTAAAAAACTTTGGCGCATATTGTATCTTGTAAGCAATAAAACATTCTCTATAAAGAAAGTTCCAAATTTTAACCACCAAGAAAAACGAATGATATTATTCCAAAGCGTTTTGCGCAAAAAGTTGTAAATGCGTGGATTTCTTAGTGTCTATTAACTCGTGATTATGCTCAGATCCGCCTTCAGCATTATGGTTCAGAGAAGTGATAGTATTGTTATTTTACTTGCAAATTGAAGGAACTAAAGGATTTTCCAAATCTGGTACGAATATAAAATATTAATGGGCAATTTTCTTGCTCATGTTTGTTGAAAGTATTGATTTTTTTAAACTATTTTTTATACATTGCTATTGATATATAACTCTAAATTTCGAAAAACTCTTTGACCCACCTTAGAGATCGCATGTGCCAGCAGTTTGTCGCTGCATGTCTGCAGCAAAATACGCTTATGAACTAAAAAGATCTGTATCGAATTTCGAAAAATATGTTCGGAGGGCCTGAAGAATCTAAGGGAACACGCCAAATTTCTAAATTCTCTATGTTAAGAGAGAAAATCAAAATGTTCAACATTCAATAAAAACATGGAGGACTTTTTTGAGGTAGGCCTTTTTGTAGTGTTTCTACGGTTAGCGAGTTACTAAGACACGCTTAAAATTTAGCCTATTCCTCCATTCCTGAACATGAACAGACTTTTTTCTCTGTTGGTTCAAACACTCTCAGATGGAATCTTAAAATAAGTTTGAAGGGAAAGTTTAATGTGTTCAACGGAATATTAATCGTTTCATTGGTATCTGATTGTAGACAACACAAAATTGAATTCATATCACGTTCATTAACCCAAACACCACAGACTAACCAAAACAAAATCATCGCTTTCTCATAATAACGCTGCTAAAATGGTTCATTTTTTAGTATGGCTTGAGAAAGCATTACTTAGAAAAAAGTATATTCTTACTAAATAAATACGATATAATTATTTATTGACAATAAAAAATTACGCACTTCACCATGGAGAACAATGCGATACATACTAGACTCTCCGGGAGCAGGCAATGGATCATTCAATCAATTCCCCTTAAATACCAGAAAGGAAAACCCAGGTCGGAAAATGGATCTGTTGTCGTTTGGTTGTGTGAACACATTAACCTGGTCCTCAAGTTCATTTTAGGATCCTATTTCAAGAGTGTTTGACCTATGAGAGACATAAGCCTGCTGAGATACATCTAGACATTAATGGAGAAAAAGCTAAGATGTGGAATTGTATAAATTTTGGGTTTCATTCTAAACGAGTCTTCTCAACAGCATCCTGACCACAATACGTTTTGCATAATTTTATTTTCCGTGAACCATTAGTTAACTTATCTTGAATCGTGGAATAAGTGACCTATTATTAATTAAGAATCAAGTAGAAAATAACACTGATGCAAAGAAGAAACTTGTGAGTAGTATAATAGACGTAAGTAATATGTGCAACAAAATTGCACATAAACATGTTTTATTTTGGTATCATATTTTGAACATCACGGTTCTAGATGAGTAATTCGGCGTACAAAATACTCGTGAAAAGTTAAGAAAACCTATATTGCATGTACCTGTATGATGCAAGTCAAATCACAATACTATCATTTCTCTGAGTCATAATGCTTATGTAACTGTTTTGGGCACAATAGCAGATGCGGTCAAACACGAATGAATAGAAAAGCAACCCATCTTCTCAGGGTTAGGGACGGACAAGGCCCTATGGTGGTTGCGAAGTGGTTGCAGTCACCAAAAGGAGGGCAAAAAATGACATAATTTGTTAGAGGAAAGGAAAATTAACAACTAAAGGTTACTAAGAAGAATATATGAATGATAATAAGATCAGCAAGGATATAATAACCCTGGTAATAACTCTAGCAGAGTCAATTGAGTAAAAATAGAATTAAAGAAAGCAAATTAAAAAAGTTATAATTTTAGAGACGAATTGTTACACTAACAAAATCATGTTTTCATATTTGTTAACTGCACGCTTTGAAACTATGTCATTCAAGTATTTTTTTGTAATTGAAATTCGGAATTTCTCTATGGTGACTATTTCATTGCCTGCGAAATACAACATAACGCTGGGGCGTAGCCAAGTTTTGAGACGGGGTGGGTGGTCAAGGTCTTGATCTTATGCTGAAAGATCTTCCTTAATGAAAAAGAGGAGTACATTTCACGTTCCTTGCAACGTATACGGTATATAAAATTTTAATAATTGCACCATCATCAGATAAATTATCACCTAGAATGTTACATTTTTAACTCTATGAATTAGAGTTTTTGTGAGTCAAAATAAAGTAGATTAATATCATCTCTGTATTGAAACGAGACACAAATCCCTATCAAAGATATTACAGCTGTTTAAGTTTGGCAGATATTTGTCAACAAGCGTGTAGATTAAAATTACTGATGGAAATTTGACAAAATGCTGAAGTATCGGCGCTAGCGCCTCTTATACTTCATTTACAATGAAATAAAACGAATTTATAAAATTTATGTTTGATTCGCATTTGAGTTTGTTGACCAGATGTATGATTTACACCAGGAAAGTTTGAATGACATTCATGCCAAATTTATTTTAGTTTGGTTTCTGAGTATTCGGGGAGGGGATAGAGTGAAAAGTCCCTTCCTGCCTCTTCTTGACTACGCCTATGAAAATTAGTCGGATTAAAAAAATATTTGCAAATTGATCATAATTTTGAAATCCCGATCTTGTGCATTATCAACTGCGCGTCAATATTAGCGATGCAGTAAATTCATCACTCCATAACTCCTTAACTGCAAATTTCGAGAAAATCGAGCTAAAATATTACACTTCAAAATGTTGGGGAGAGCTAGTCTCACGTGTACAGAAAAAATACAGGATCTCATTAATAGAGTGTTTTGGAATATCTGAAACACACACTCTTCAGAACAAAGGGAGGAAATGGGGTGGGAATAGTTCTTCAGATGTGGGTGCTTTTTTATTGTTCTTACTGAAGTGTACAATATTGAGTCTGTGAATACGTGAGAATATCTCTCCCCGACATTTTGAAGTGTAATTTTTTTACTCGATTTTCTCCGAATTTGCATTTCTCTTCACGCCATGGGTGTCTCAGGGCGATCGGGGCGGCAGAGATACCTCCGAGAAAGGGAGTCTTGATAATAGAAAGCATAGAAACTTCCTCAGTTCAAATCTCACTCTGATATATTTTAAAACATAGAAGTTAAGAGCGATTAATTTACTGCGCCGCTAATTTTGAGGCGCAGTGTATTTTGAAAACAGTAAATTTCACTCAAATTGAATATTTGTTGTAATTGTAACTGGGAAATGTAGCGTGCTATTGAAATTTATCTACATGGAGCGATAGGAGTTAAGTGGTAGGCCATTGCTAGTAGGTGGGTTTACCAACAACTTGGTCCACGTGGAGGGGTTAGTAGAATTAGTTAGTAATTGTCAGAGTTATGGATACTGGGAGGAGCTGGATAGAGGAAGGAAGGTTTGCTTTTCAGTAGTCACAGCTATATGAACTGGTACATTAATGCGAAAAGCTACTAATTTTCTGGCGTCATCGGGAATCGAACCCGGGATGAGCTACAACACTACCACCTGAGCCACGGGTGGGGCCACTAAAATGAATTGTTGTTAAATGGTGGTTCCAGAAATAGGAGCAAAACAAATGGAGGAGAACTTTAAAATATTTTATACCATTTGTATTAAAACCATATGAATTATTGACATTACAAATTTCATTAATATGTACGATGACTCATTGGTTCACTATCGCATACACCACCTACCACAAAATTTTATATTAAAAATTGTAAAATATCGAAATCTATTCAACAATATGGTACGTTTTAACCAGCCAATGGAATATCTCGATAGATATCTTTGCGGTGGAAATAGTTTCTTGCCAATGGAATGAATGAGATTATTTTCAGTCCAGTAATTCGACCTTCTTATCCTGGGTCAGTAACACGAAATTACGAGTGAAACACATTAACCTACAGTACTGTCCACCCAACTCCAACAATCGCCGGCGACTGGCCTCTCTATTTTGCCATTTGCTAACTCTCATTGTTCTCCAGATCGGTTTCACGAGCACGGGGACTCTTGAGAATTGGCACAGGCTCCATTAGAAAACAGGAAATACTAGATGGTTCTCACACGGCCATCAGAGTGGCGGGTGACGTACGATTTGTATTTGGGTTAACGTGATAACAACATAGAAGGCGTGCGCGGTCTGCTATGTTTCTCACGTGTGGGTGTCGATGGAGGAGGTGGTTGGAAGATGATTGAGTCGGCGGCGGGGGAGAGGCATAATGTAATTGTTGCGAATGAACAGAAGCGGTACGAAGAGTAGTTGCGCTGCACTGCGGAAAACAATGGAAACAACTTGCGCAATATTGGACACGCTCCGCTTCTCGAAAGAAGGCAAGCTCTTGCACAGCAGACTATGAAAAAGTTGTTCTTCAGCGTTGCATGTGTTGGAATTTCCTCCCTGGGGTCACAGTGACATGTTTCTAACAACCTGATCATGGAACTGAGATTTTCTTCTTTAGGACATAAATTTCTAGTCATTAATGTCAACTTTTCATTTTTTTCTTTACATTGCTGTGTGCTATGAACAGTGTTCAGGATTGCAGAATACAGCTTCTATAACATTATTCCCTTGAAAAATTATTCTAAATAATACAAAATTAGCGTGAATTTATTCAATTGATTATTCATTGAATGCGTGTATCAATGATTGAGTTGGCGCTGAGTTTTTATTAATATTCTTATTCTGAACAAAAAGAAAATGCTATTCTTTGTAAGATATTATTTCATTAAACCTCAGACACCAACTTTGCCCAATTCCTGGCTACGTCTCTGACGAGAGTGAATGTTTTTTCTCTTTAATGTATATACTCAAAAGAGGAGAATATTTCTAAAAATAAACATTTATTTCGATATTTTAATATAATTTTTATTTATATTCCAGAGCAGTTAATACACACGATATATGCAAACTAAATTGTAATTGCTTTCGTATTAATGACAATGAAAACCTTCAAAATGTGACAAAATATTTTTTCAGAGAAAAAGAAAAAAAGATTGATATTACATGTGAATTTGCAGTAACTTTTTAATTTTGGGTACGAAATATCAAATCATTTTAGAATTCTTATTGTTTTGATTCATTCGCTTTGTATGCTTTCATTAATAATTCCTTGGATTCATGTTTATGGGCATAATACTGTGTAATGTTCCGTAATATTAACAAATTTTATTGCAATAGATTATAAACGAATAATTACTTAACAAAATGTAGGCCTATTACTATAAAGTCCTTTATTAAATTATTCCGGAAATATGTCTGGCCAATCGTAATTATTAAAGTCGCTTAAAATTCAAGATAAAAATAGTATTAAAGACACTGCCACCCCTATAGGATAAACCTGGAGGACAAACAGCAATCGAGCTTAGAGGACCATTTTATGACCATCCGTTTATGAGAAACTCATAGCTCATTACCTATCAGTGCAATAACCTGTTTTTGATAAAAAAAAATTAGATTTGAAATATCTAAATATATATGTATATCACAATTATTTATATTTATGATACTATCTATTTATTTAGGGTACAAATTAAAATTAGTTTGTTACAGTAACAATGGTTGTTGTGTTATAAACGTTCAAAACATGCTTTTTATATTTCATCTAAGATATAATATCAGCAATCAAAATCATCTGTACTAATTAACTGAGTTTAGGCAGTACTAGCGCATTGTCGTGCCTTCTGGATCGCTTTCTACTCTAACTTCAACGCCGGTGCTCATTTCTGTTCTACGCAGCTACCCATGATATAAGTACTCATGTTTCGCTCCTCTCGTGTTTACGAGCAATGAAGAAAAAAGAGCACTCGTGCTGAAGCTCCAATGCCGGAACAGAAGTTGTGATTTCAGAGTCAGATATTTCAGATACATATTATGCGGAAGGAAAATAAAAGTATTCCGCAACAATTTTCATCTCATGACGTGTCAGTCTCACAAAATCTATTGTGATACTCTATTGAATCCATATTTTAAATTTTTTGTGTTGCTTTACATTTATGGATTATTTGGCTATATTTTAACCCATGTAAATTTGCAAAAAAATATGTAACCAATATAATATGTTCACCCGTGGAAGTTGTTTCGAAATGGTGACGAGCGGATAAAATTCTATAGAAAATGTTCGAAAAAGTACCGAATAACAAATGTTATGTATTAATTTCTTGGTAATTAATGTATTGGATGTGGGTTAATAACGTAAAATATTTATTTGTAATTAAAATTTAATTTCTGAAGTTTTATGGTCCCTAAATTATTCGAATGAAATGAGTATAATAGTTAATCAATTTAAGGCAGCAATAATCCTTTTCAAACTATTCATTGGGATAAAAAGTAATATTTTGAACGAAAATTGAGAGGGTGTATGATTTTGGAAGTGTCATAATTATATTTAATTTTTGTGAGAGTGAACGAGTACTCTCATATGGCCTATTTCCATACGCGAGAAAAGCAGAATGACTTAATTAAATAACATTTTGGAAACAGTCGTTCAAATGTATTGGAAACCGATTTATGCACACATTTCAAGTTAAACCAAAAATATTAATATCAAAACATCACGTAAAAATAATACATCAAAACTTCCACACTCAGCAAAACACACTATTGAAGAGGAACTTTTCATGGATAGAACTTATTACTTATTAAGCTTTCAAACATTAAAACTATGAGCAACATACAAACGACGTTTAATTTATCATTCTTTGATAATGTTGCCACAATTAACAAGTATTACCAAGTACAGATTGGTAATTATAATTCTTAAGTCCATTCCGTTACATTATCGCCTAGAGTAACAAGATAATGTTACAATTATTTTTCGAGCTAACATTTGATGTCAAGATCAGAACTCGATGTCTCTGAATATCTGATCAGTGCACTGAATATTTGCTCAAAACGTTTACTACATTGGTAACATTTATTTTACTGAAATTGGGCGTTTTGTTCGAAGGCATTACTTGTAAAATTCATATTAGAATCCGACATAGGGGCTATGCCCTCGCCTCCGAAAGTAAGGTACTTAAGCAGTGACTGGACCAACCATTTTTTCCCTGTAAACGTGTTAGATAGATGACAAATTTAAAAAATGTTATTAACAGATATAGAAATTTTGAATTATATAGTATTTTGTTATCACTTATAGTTTTCTTTGAATTATTTCACTTTTTTATTAAACTGCCAGTTCGTAGCTCCTGTGCACGCGCAACCGATCGATAGTGCGGCATCATCACCATCACTCTACCACAACGATGCGTGGTTTTATTCCGAGTATATTTATTTCCGGTTCTCACTGTCTACCCTGTTCCTTGGCACACGACTACTACCAGGGTTATACACTCTTCTGATTTAAATTCTTTCTTTTCTGTTTTTCTCTTTGTTTAGCATAGTTCGACTGTCGTTTGTCTCTGTTGTGTTATCTCTCCGCTTCTTCGAACCTAGTCCTCCTGGATCCCGTAAGATCGCCCATGTCCTCATGTCCACTCCGCTTTATATTCCCGTCTGTTGCAAATCACCTGTTCCATATTGTCCTGTAATTTGTCATATTTTCATCGTCCCTACAGAAACCTAGTCAAATCTCGTATGTTAAGCTTCCCTGTTATATCATTATATTATCCACCATATTCTTTCCTCATTATTTATATCACTCTCGAATGATGCATGTGCCAATACCTACACATGTAATACACACTCGTATGCTTATCCTTAATCTTAATTTTATGTAAATATATTTAAATTTTGTGTCCCGTAAGTAATTCCAACATGACCGAACCAGGGTCAACCATACTTTTTTTTAAACATATCCAGCATCCTTGATGAAGTAGTGTAGGACTCTACCTTCAACCGCAACATCCCAACGTGTTTGCCAGCATTCATTGATTTGTTTGTTAAATCCTATCCATTTTTTCATTGTTTTATTTAACTCTGTCCCATCTGTGTATATTGTGTGGCCACTTATTATTTTATATCGGAATACCAACTTCTGAATAGCTAGGTCTACGGGCATTATCCTCATAACGAGCCTCGTAGAAACGGTTCGATAGCACCCACTCTAGTGCAAAGTACTAAGTCATTGCAGGCCTTTTAATCTTCTTTGGAAGTGGCAATTCACTACTAATCGGTTAATCGTATTTTGCCGATGTTTCTTTTTGTTTTAATAAAGGTATGTAATGATTTATTAATAATAAACACTTTCACTGCGGGGCCGACTAAAATTACACGGCTATTGTGTGTGAAAATATCTTCCTTGGATTTGTTAATGTGAAATCTATTATTTTAATCCAAAAATTTACAAAATTTTCAGTAGGATCCTCTGTACAGAACTCAATATTATATCTCACAGCCCCACCCATCTCCTATGCCTCCCTCACAAAAATGTACTCCAGAGCCAGCCACCTTACACTACGTATTTTTAGTTACCCGAAACATTGATTTAATAAAACGTGTCATTAAAAATTAGGTCGCTGAGTACAGCAAATAAGTGTTTCGAGAGACAAAAAGAATACAAATTTGCTCACGAACCTAAATTTCGTTTGAAAAGTTCCTAGTTACTCTCAAGGACTATGAAGCTGTATTGAAGGGTCGACTCGCATCACATTATCTCCCCTTCCCTCTTACCCACGTTACGTAAGCTACGCAACGAATACATAATGGAGGGCCTTCTCCCCCGAAATTCTCTTTGAAGACGACCAGCGTTTCGTAAGCAAAGATTGAAGTTTCCCTGTCATCCGGAACATACTTCGTCGATTCCTGTAATTCGACTCCGCATTGTTCCAATCGGATGCTGATTTGTGGCCGCGAAGGCCGTACTTTCCCTTGAAAAATCATATTTCATTATCTCATCCTGATTCTATTAATTCAACGGTCGAGCTGCACTGAACTCAGCCTAACGAAAGAAAACTATGCACTTACATGCGATCTTTACAGCTTTGGCTTTGTTTTATGCTTCATCCTGCACTCGCTTCATACCTAAAATAAAAACGTTCTTCGAGGAACGAAATCAAAAAGGAAGCTAAAACATTCTTCAACAAATGTAGCATACGTTGAGTACACCCATCAATTTAATAAGCAATACCCTTACAAAAACTGAGGAAAACAAGGGTCGGAAGGAAATCAGAACATTTAATGTTTTTTATTGTGGCTGTATTGACCTACCTAGAGAGGCTTCTTTCATGTTAATTATTAAATTTACGTTTTGAAATGTTGGATAAGGGAAATTGATCAGAATTGTCATGTTGACAATCTTAATTCCAAATTAAGTAAATTGTGTTACACATAACGAATAACAATTAATATTATTAGTCCACATATTTCCCGTTTCGTATATTTTGCAAATGTTTACTCCCATTTACGATACGGCGTCATCTTCTGGGGCTGTTCCGGGCAGAGCGTCCAAACTTTCAGAATTCAAAAGAGGATTGTTCGCATAATTTGTAAATCTCACCCCCGAATCTCTTGTAAATCATTATTCAAGAAATTAAATATTTTCACATTTCCCTGCATTTATATTTATGAAACTGTCGTGTTTATTAAGAACTTACTTAATAAACTGAAGCACCACCCTTGTTCCATACAACCATTTTGTTCACGAACAAAATTCTCACAATAGGAATAATATTCATGTCAACCGCTCTTGCCAAAAAGTGCCATATCATTCAGGAATTGTTCTATATAATTCCGTGTCCAAAAATGTAAAAGATGTGCTTCTACATTAAAAGAATTTATGGATTTTAATAAAATTAATGCCGTCTTGTACTTTATCACGCCATTGTTGTAGTACTTTCAAAATATTTGACAACAATTTCAAAACTATTTTCCTGCATGCTTGTATTATGTCTTATTACTCGTATAAATTTAGTTGTATATGTACTTAACCCTGGCACGGTTGTGTACATTAATTCTGGTGCCACATCCTGGCCGGGTTTTTCTCCGCTTTTCTTTCGGGTGGAGGCGGATTTTTTATAAAGACTCGCAAGGTTCTTGTCTAGGGACGGCATCAATTGAAATAATTATTAGCGAATTTAGTGTTACTTACTTAGTGAACAATACTTTCCAAACGATTCATAGTTTGATAATAATAAGTACTTGTGAAATGGTCTTTCTGTGTTTTATTAAATACGATATTTGTTGGTATTTCTTAATACTAGAACACGTGTCGAACTATTTTTTATCGTTAGGAGTATGTTGAAATGTTAAATCCGCCTCTGCCTTAGGACCCTTGATCAGTATTGATGTGATTGTCCCTTGCTTGCTTCCGGAGAGTAAATTAGTTTATTGTCCTCCACGTGGTCTTAAGCAGTTTGTAACTGCTTAACAATACAATAAAGTTTATTTATTTATATAAATGAATAAGATGATACCGCGATTACTTTTTAATGTAGCCAAAATTTCTGGGTGCTGTGTTTTGTAACCAATTTAGAGGCCTTCAGCATTTAATATTATTACTCTAATGTGTTTTTAATGAATTATTTTTCATCTTATACATACAACAGTTAAAAAGTACATTTGAAAATTTAAAATAATTTTTAAACGATTATTATTTAGACTTACCACGCTTTTCAATAGCAATTTCATATTTTAAAATAAACATCCAAGTCAACAACGTGTAAATGTACATTAGTCTATTTGACGTACGTGTCGTTAAGAAAATACGGTGGAGTAAGGAGAAAACTAATTATCTGGGAGGGAGCGAACAAGATTTATATTCAATAGGTAACCACTCATTTGTCTCAATATCTCAACTCATTTTGGATGGTTCTGAATGGATAATCACAAATACGGTTTCTCATTGAGCACATGCGTGGGGAATATAGTTTCCATTGCTAAAAATTTAAGGTTATGAATCAATAAGTAACTGATTAAAACACATTGCTTAATAATTTCTCTAGAAAATCAGCTGTATCTATTGTCATACCAATTCTATCTTATTGTGACTTCGTGAGTTTGTTACATTAAAAAATGGAAATAACTTATTTATTTTAGAAATACAGTTATATGGTTTTTATATAATAGAAATTTTATATTATAAGAAATATTGCGTCAATCCACTTATTAACCATTTCCTTCGACAGAAGCGCATTTTCTCGAAACGTCTTGTCTCATAATATAATAATACGATGCTTCTTCAGGAGTTTAAACAAACACGTTATTTGAAGCTACTTTATTTTAAGAGAAATATTTTTCCGAATAATCATATCTAAGGTTGGCGATTTAAGCAAGTTAAAAACGACAAAATATGGTATAATACATTGCTTTCTTCTGGTGTTACCGAATCATCCTGTCACGTCACAAATTGTCCGACAATTTTGTTTATCAGTATCAAATTCTTGCAGATTAATCAAACACCGATTGAGTAAAAATTACGCGTGCTAGGTTATTTTGTCAATTTCTTGTTGCTTACGCCCACTGTGCGGTGGAACTGTGCACTCTCCTTCCTGCTTAACCCCCTATTTATGTATCTATACCTATGGTAAGTGGAGTCCCGTGTGATAAATAAATGAACTGTTTCTGAGATATGAATGACGCCTATCCCGGGGCAAGGCCGCGACCGAGGAGGGAATGAGTCGCCACGTGGCTTTTACCTCCGCTAGTAGCGCTGCTGTCGTCAAGATGGAAGGCACGTCGCCCCGTACCATGTAGATGAGTGTTCGGGCGAGTAAAAGTGATTGGGAACAGAACTACTCCATCCGAAATGGGACTCGGCTTTCGGAACGCGTGCTTAGGATTGCGCATGAGAAAGGAGGACAAGTTCAAGGTTCCAAAGGACTGTATTCAACTCCGAGAAGTGCAACAATTTGAGGGTATGGCTTGGATTGTATTGTATCAGAATTTTGGTTGTATGAATTTGTAAGAAACAGCACGAAAACAATTCATTAGAATTGAGTAGAATTTGTATTCATGCAAGATCCTACGAAGATTATGTTTTTAGGGAGATAGAGAGGAAGATGTGACCCAGTGAAGTGGGGATCCAATGAAATTATTAGACTCTTATGACACAAGACTTTCTGTGATGGGAAGTTTTTATAGACGTAGTTGGTTATGTACAATAATATTTTCAGTTCACAAATAAATGTGATAGTGTTTTTTTCGTAGAGTTCACTCCTTCTGCCACTGCCAGAACTTCTTGGTTGTGGTATGCTTTGAATTTTTTATCCCACAGACTCTACGACGAAATGAGATATTATATATATATNAATTTTTATCGCCCAGACAATTGCAAAAAGATCCCAATACACAAAAGAATGTTTAATTTGACTCGAGACCCGAAGGATGTACGTAAACAGATCGAGAAACATACCGCAAGTGGTGGCGGTATGAACAAAATTAGATGAAAAATCAAATATTTTGTACGCATGTGACTTGTGACACGTTTTACGAACGTACAAGTTTGTAAGTAACAAGAATATTTTACACGTTGGTAACAAATATCCGCAGTTATGAGCGAGGTACACTTGTAAACGTGTAATTTCAAGTGAATTCTTATAATTTTCAAGTGATTTACTTAAATCCACTAATATTGTTTGGATACTAACAATTGTAATTGATAAACTTGTAAAATAAACTAGTAACCAACCAAGTATTTCTTACCTACCTGAAAAAGCAGTTTAACTGTTTTACAAGTGTTATTTAGTAGTGTGTGTTGATCAAGTTCATCCTCGGAATATATATTTATTCGTGTACAACGACAAAGGAAATTGTTTAGAGAAAAAGTGAACATAACAGTTGTGTTCTTGTATGAATTTGACGAACGTTTTAGAATGACCTACGGAAAAATTGAAGGAAAAGAGAGAAATACCACAAAACTTATCATGAGTCCTTATTTACTTTACTAAAAATTTTGATATAGTTATTTTTCATTACCTTTGCTTAGTTATAATTATGCAATTTAGAAGGTCATTGAAACTCAAAAATGTCTTAGAAGGTCATTGTTGATAAGCTAGAAATATTTATAAGAACATGTAAAAAAAAGTCACTTTTGTGAAACGGTTTTTACAGTCAATTCTAAGAGTTCGAATTCTTATTAGACCTCAGAAAGAGGTCACAAGCAAACTAACCATATTCGTAACTACAATTTGGTTTGATTACTTCTTACCACTTATTAAGAGCTCGCTTGATGTCTTACGACCAAAACAAAAAATCATTATGAACTCTGATTCAATGTAACCACAGCCTTAACATCTCGAAATCTGGACGACTTAGCTTCCATCGCTTCTAAATTACATAATGAAACTTCGAAATTGTTTAACCGTAACATTAGAAATTCTGTATAATTCAAATATTTTATTTCTACCCTTCACGTTTCTATAAGTAATTCTTTCTGCTCATTAATTCGGTATTTCATTCCTTCGAAATTTAGTGGTCTCCTGAGTTTTGAATTACTGAGGTATAACTACACATGATGATTTTAGAAATATGGTGATGTTACTTGGCCACTAACGTACTATCGTTCACAACATAGGCAAAACCAGTAGATTCTTCTGGACTCAACTCGCAAATGTCTGGAAAGGTCTCAAAACTCTTTGAAAATAAAATGCTATAATTTCCTGACATATTATGCCATAGAACACGAATCAAATATATAATTTGTGAAAAAAGCTATTAAAATTACGTACGACCACGCGGAGAACAAACTAATTTAGTATTGTTGTTCATACATAATTTATAATTTTTAAATCACATCTATAGCAATGCAAGTCGGGTTGTTTTGCCAACTTTAAGTTTTGAACCAACTCGTTTTTTTCTTCGATTAATCATTCTGTCCTGAGACCAACGCGAAAAAAACAGTAAGCAGACGGGAAGAAACGGTTAAATGAGTTAAATTGGGAAATGAGTACGTAGGTTCACTTGATTGCTGATCCATAGATTGATGCATGACTCGTACTGCAGTAGTTTCCATTATCGTGCCCCCAAACGGGCCGCGGTGTTTTAATTTCCTACGCTTGGTTGCATTTGAAAATTAGAGAGACAGGCTCAAGCGAGTGATAGCATCTGGAAAGGAACGGCAGTTTATCAACTTTTCTTACAATTACCCCCGCGCAACGCTAAGGGGCGGCGTTGGGCATGCGATTTTCGTTTTTTATGAAGGATAGAACGCTGTAATATAAAGCGAAAAGGGAAATAATTATATGAGATCATTCATTTGAAAAAGAATTAACACAAATGGCGATTGACAGGTCTGTGATCTTTTCATTTTTGGGGGGGAAGGTGACATTTTAGACAAATTTCTTAATATTTTCTTGAGATCTATTTGTTTTCAAAATATTATAAATTTGTTAATTTGTTTAATTCATATCGTTAATGATTACAGAAATACAGATAAATTAAAATTTTATTCAGGTAAAGTGCTTTTATTTCAATTAATGATAATTATATTTGATGGATCTTCCCTAGGTCCTCTCTGACTTTCAGCCCAAACATTTTATATTTCAGATAAAACATTTAATTTTTCTAAATACTTGCACTTTTTACTCAAAATTTTAAAAAAATATTAGTCAATAAAAATCCAAGGAAGCAATGGAATAACTCTTGGTAAGAATTAATCCAACAATGACAATATATAAATAAATAAATTTATTTTCAAAGAATAGATGATAACAAAAACATAGTAGGATTGGAAATTAACTGATCATGTTTCACCAGTATGTGTGGTTATATAGCAGACTAGAACATGTTACAAAAATACAAATATGTTTATTGTTCAACATAAAAAAATGAGTTCAAATTTCTAATAAAACTTCGTCCTCTTCTTGTAGCGTTTAGATAAAAACCATATTCCACATCTAATACTAGAAAAGGAAAGTGCAAAGAAAGACTAATCTTTCACTGAGTTTTTCTTATAAATTTGCGTAACTTTATATTTTTTTCATGTTTCTTCATGAAAAGAGCATATTTCTGGCAAAATTGTCACTAAAGTTTTGTGTGACAAAATACTGAAGACGTAAGTAATAAGAAAGTATTCGCGGAGGATTCTCTTGGATATATTTATGTACTAGATGTTCTTATAATTATTTTTGTTTCTTTGTTAATTAAAAATTACATGTTGCCACGACATTAAGGATGTGAACTTATCCAGTAGGTTAAGAATTCATTCCGGGAGTTAAAGATGTTGATGAGTTAGAAATAAAATAATTTAAAAATTGAGTCGCAAATCTGGAAGAGTGATGTTAAAATATTCCGAGAACTATCTTGATGTCTTTAAAACAACCGAGTTGAAAATATAAAAACTAAAATGTAAGAGAAGATGTTTTGTGTGCTGTTGACTAATAAATGGAAATTGGTCTTATTGCTGTTACTGATATGAAGACAAAATTAAGATGCTTAGAACTCTGTATACTATGGAACATTCATTGTTTTTCAAATAATTTGTTCTTTGCTGCTGTTTTAAACTTAATTTTTTACTATTTACACATCCCACGTGTAACTGTTTTCCGAGTCAGTTTAGAACTGCAATTTTCTATCAGTTTATGTTAAACTGTTGAAGCAAGAACCGATCGACATCCATCTCCTGGGCACGATCTCGGACTGACAACGAACGTCGCAACGTCAATCACTCCACCTAACTTAACGCTGATCAAAACGTTGCGATGACACTGTTTCACAATTAACAGACATTGGTTGGTTCATATATACCGTCGTTTTTTCGTAACAAACACGCAAAACTGGTGGGGGCGACAACCCATACTGCGAAACCCCCTAGCGTACTTGTGGGGGCAAAATCATAAATGGTGTCAGAGAGTTCTTTGGTAAAATATGGCAATATAAGTGCTAGCTATAAAAAATGTCGATATCTTGTAATATCCTGTTATGCTTCGAATCACTTACGATTACAACTCGTGGGCGTCCTACCCTAGAAGTATCTAAACAAAGAGTTTTAAAAACGATTCAAGTTTTCAATGGTATTACGTCTCAAAAAATTTCAAAATTATAAAACTTCTCGTAAAATTTCAAAATAACTTCGATATTTAATTTAAAAAATTATTTTCTATGAAGTGTTTTGTCGAATGTGTGTTTCCATATTTTTCCTTACATATTTTCCAATGAAAAAACTTACACATATAAATATTGAAAAACAAAACACAGTGATCATTTTGTTCTGTATCATCCATTTATGTCTGATTGGAAATGAAAAAACTAAACATAACAAGGTAAACAAATAGTTTGTCCTCAAATTTTCGTGATTATAAGATTCACTGGAAGGAAAATTCTGCAAAGCATTGCGTGAGTACATATAATCTTGGAAATAACATTGGTGACTAAATTAGTTACAATGGGTTCTATTTATCGGTCCATGGCTTTAATTATGTACCCGGAGCGTAGTAATTATCAGTTGTCTCGATGGGTTTACGACGCGATTATGCTGCGTGCTGCCGCTGCACGGGTTTGTAGACACTTCCTCGACTTGTATGCAAATGCGAGACCGTGCGCCTCGCCCTATCTTTTTTTTATTGGGGCTTTACGGCTCGCCGACATCGAGGTCATTAGAGCCCTCCCGACCCTATCGATGTCCTCTATGGTATCATGCCGTATCCCTTTTCACATCTTTCCTTCCTCACTTATCTAGTCTCAGGATCTATAAATTCGCATCGCTTATCAAGAATTCTGCTTGGGGGGATTCCTTTCTTAAGATCTCGTTTATTTGTTGCTGTATGACTCAATTTTTTAAACTCTTTCTCTAATCCCTGAATATGATCAATTGCTGGGATGTCCGTATGTCACGCTGTACGGCTACCGTGCTGTCCGGCCATGGGACCCACCCGCAAGCCAAGTTCCCTCGGACGGGCAGAGCTGTCGTCCTAGCAACTCATTAGTAGGTGTATGCATTAGTGCTCATAGGCAATCTAGGAAACTTGATAGCTTAAGAGCTCTTGCCCTGCCATTATCACTAAAATTGTTGGTACGGAATACATTTTATGTTAAGAAATAAGTTTTTGAACTATTGTTCAATTATTGAATATTGGTTCAAGATTGTCGTGATTAAAATATTTTGCGTGTTTGTGTTTCAAACGAACCAAAAGTTTTCTAAATTTGTAATGATGTATACATTGTTCTTCTTCCCTTCCAAGGCACACGTACCAAAGACGAGTAAATACTTTTACAACTGTCACATTTTTTGTTTGAATTTCAAGTTTATGAATCAGGTTCCAAACAGATAATCTTCACATTATTATTATTATCTTTTTCATATTCTAACAGAATTGCTGATTGTAATGTACAGGCAATCTGCAAGGTACCTTACAGTATTACTCTTATGATTGAGATGGAAACTTTCTAATCATGTGACACGTGTTCAACAAAATAGACTTCTGTATTTTAGGTACCAAAAACCGCACGTCCAAATTGTCCAAACCTCTCTTTAGGACGTTTTGTACTATCCCAATTGCAGATATCTCAAGAGGGGCAATTCTGTCTCCAGATGAAACAACTCGTTCAATTCTTCAGCCAATGTGGCATACTTATTGATCTTTCTTGCTTGAGTTGTTCTTAGGTTTTGATTTAGCGGGATGGCCACATCAATTAAAAACTAACACATCTTTTGCTTGTACATACACATGATGTCTGATCTGTTAGCTACAATTGTGATATCCGTTCTAATTGACCGATCCTAGTATATTTTCGCGCGGTCATTCTCAAGTACTTGAGTGGGTTTGTACATGTAATACGGGCACTCCTCTGATATAAACCCATTTGAGAAAGCGATTTTTGTGATGGATGATCTTGGCAACATCTTTATGTCTCTTGAGGTATTCTGTTCCAGCTAGAGATGAACAGTCTCCGACAATAAGGTCGATCGTTTCCAGGGTCAGGCCACATCTACGACAACGCTCTTCTACTCCTCCTCCTTTGAGGATACATTTCCTGTAGCATCTTGTGGCGATGACTAGATCCTGTATTGCAACAGCAAAACCCTCCGTCTCAGGGAACAATGAACCATACTTTAGCCACAAGTTAGATAAATTGCCATCAACATACACTTGCATAAGCATCTGAATGAGTGAACCGTGTAATTCTTTTTGACTCGATGTTTGCATCTTTTGATCACTGATGGGACAAAAATCACTGTATGCCAATCGCAAAGGAGTGCCATTACATCTATCATTTCTGGTGATTACATGATAAAGTGGTACATTGACTTTGCTGAAGAAGTTTTGCCTCAAACTGTGTATCATCCAGCTATGGACATTAGATATGTCAATAAAGCCTCGACCTCCCATTGAATGGGGTAAAGTGAAGCGTTCCACTGCGGTCTTTGGATGATGCATTCGGTATTTTGTCATCGCCAAACGTACACTTCATACAGTTGCTTCCAGATCAGCCTTCGACCACTTTATTATCCCAAACTAATACGTCAGTATAGGCATGGCCCAGGTGTTAATAGCGCGTACTGTCTTCCCACAATCCAAGTAGATTTTCAATACCTTCAGTACCCTCAACATGCATTTATTTTGGATAGCTTCCTTCATTTTTGTATGAGTTATGCCACGCAGTTGCATAAAACCTAGATACTTGTACCCCTCATTTTTGGCCAAGCATTCAATGTCTATATATCCAATCCCACATCAAACCCTTCGGTATAATCTACTTTTCCCCTTAATAACACCACCAATTTACATTTTTCCATTCCTAAGTTCATCTTTCTATCTTTGCTGAAGTGCACAGTGAGATCTAACATTGATTACTTGTGCTGCTGAGTGCTTGCATACAGTTTTAGATGATCCATATACAGCCTATGAAATTCTCTCACTGTCACTTCACCTGCAGACATTTTATAGCCTCTTTAACCACTGTTCAGAATCCTACTTAACGGATTTAAACACAGACAAAACGACAGGGGACTGAACGATCCCCTTGGAATATCCCACGTTTTATACTGACGGGTCTTGATGTTGTTAGTTCATTGAAGAATTCATATGAATTGTCACTTTCCACTGAAGCATGCACGTAGTGAGGAAATTAACTATTGCTGGATCACGTTTATCTATTTTGAGATTGTCAATTAAGAACGTATGAGGCACTGAATTGTAGGCTTTTTGATAGTCAGTGTATGTCATGTGTAAATTTCTCTTCCCTTTGATCGCACTATTTTCAATAATTGAATCAATTACTACTTGATCTTTGCAACCTTGGCTGTATCGCTTGCACCTCTTCTGTTCTTCTGAAAGTACCCCTTTCCTTTTTTGCAACCTTGGCTGTACCGCTTGCACCCCTTCTGTTCTTCTGAAAGAACATCGTTTCTTTCACAAGTACGCTCTTTAATAACTGACATAAATATTTTACATTAAGTCGACAAACAAGTAACAGGTCTGTCCTCCTGGATCTGTGGAGCTATCACCTTTATGAAGCAGAAATGTATCACCTCTAAATAACTACCCTGGGGCTTCAGATGGTTGGTGCAGTAATCTTCAAAATGCTTTTGCAATTGCTTCATGTGTTGCTGTGAGCCTCTTTTACCGGAAATTTTGGACTGCGTCAGGACCAGGAGCCTTCCAGTTTAGTGATGATCCTACAATCACTGCAACTTCCTCAGTGGTTACGTCTCCATCCTAAATTTCCTCAAACTTTTAAGCCAATTTATTTTCATCCTCTATCCAACTTGCGTGTGCATCATGTTCTATTGGGTTTTCCCAAAGACTTGCCCAAAACTCTGTTGCTGCTTCTATTGTTAGTCCCGCTTCTAGATCATTTATAACAGGGCCTTCTAGTACACGGTAGAACTTCTGAATGTGAGAGAATGACCGGTTTTGTGTTTACCTTTCCTGGTTCTCTTTGTATCGACGCAAGCTTTTGGCATACCCAACTAGCTTTTGAACCCGTATGTCAATAATTTCCGTCAGCGTCTTTTCATCATCCAAGTCAGTTTTCTGGTGTGGTTCAATTATATTACGTATGTGTCGTACCAGTCTGTTTGAACGGGTCCCTCTCTTGTACTGTGTAAGCCGACCTATCTCACATCGTAAACTTTTGATATTATTTTGTAGACGCTGCTCCCAAAGGGGACGTGCTCTTTCACGCCGTTGATTATTTCTTCCAAATGGTTCAACTTTCCTTCCAAGAGCTTTCGCAATAGAAACTGCTACACAGTATGTAATGGATTGTACTAGCTCAAGTCCACATTCGTCTGCCAATGTTTCCGGTATGAGTTTGGAGTTAAGGTGGTTAGTTATTATACTTAGTTTAATAGAAATGTTCATCCTTGGAATCTTGGGCGAGATATAGGTCTGTTCCATACCACTCTTCCATTGCCTCATGAAAGTAATTCTCTGCTTTTCTACACAGGTCAGCGTACTTTTCAGGTCTTTCTTGACTTTCCAGCTCTAGGTATTGTCGGAACTCTGAGTTCTTATCGTAGTTCTGTCTATTGGAATCTGGGTCAGTTACAAAAGAGCCAACAGTACTTGGCAATATTGACAATGCCGATGATTGGAACTCTGCTTGCGCTTGTAGATTACATCTTACCTGAAATTTAACTCTTTCAATTTCTTGTTCTAATTGACGTTTCCTCGTCAGAATTGCTCTCTTCGTATCGATTAAGTTCTCTTCCGCCAGTCTTGACGCAAGCTCTGGAAATTTATTCACAAACTCGCCCAACAGTGACGGTCCCAAGTTAACCAAGTCATATTAGTTTCCATTTTTGTAATAAGATAATATAGGCGCATGACTTCCTTGTTCATTTCATTTCACCACGCGATACGCCTTCTTGGTAGACCAGAGGCAGTGGTTGCAGAATGTGTATCTTGCAAAACAGTCCCCGCTGGTTCAGCATGGAGATCTTGGGTGCTACCGTTGCTACCTTGGGTAATATATTCGAGTATCCGCTTGCCCGGTTGCCGTGATTCCATCCTCTGCGCTGATCTGCGGCAGCCACCAGCATCAGTGTAAGACTATCTAGTCGCATCGACTGCAGTCCCTTTGGCCGATGAGTCCGAGGCTTGGCTACGCGTATTGGGAACCAGCTATCACCAGTGTACGGGGTTAGCTATTCGCCAGGTTACCAGGTCTCCGTTAGTCAGGTATGTGTTTTCCAGGAAATATCAAAGGGCTCAGGAAAATATTCTAAGTCCCGCACTCTTGGAGATTTGCAGCCTTTAGGTTCGCATCGCCACGTCTCTGCGACGGGAGAAAAGCTCCTCACTTTCGTTCGACCAATCGTAGGCAAACTTGAAACTGCTTCCATATTAGGGAGACCAATAGAAGACTATTACTGGTGAACATACCCCTATTAAATGTAACGAGAGGAAATGTTTTATTATTCCGCTATTAAAGAAATATTTTGTCAATTTTTATTATATTCATTCTGGACTTCGATCACAAAAATATCTGTATAATCTTAAATTCAATAAAGTTTATTTCTATATTTAAACTTATTCTCTATATTTAAATAACATTTCAAAATTACAACGCCTTCCTAGAGAATATAAAAGATATTAAAGTTTCTGTAAAAAGGTTTGCGGCTTTCTGTAAAAAATATTGTTTTTATCATAGAATTTTGATATCATCGCAAGATATCGTATAAATTTTGTAAAATACTTATTCCTATAATTTCTGAACTTTATACAGTGGCGTAAAGAACTGAAAGCGCATTGGAATTGAGTGATGTGTATTGTATATCGTAATTTCACATAATATGCAATTCTTTTATACTATTCTTATATGTCAATGGGAATTAAAGAAGTATAGAAAACAATTGTATAAAATATAAGTAAATAAAACTAAAGGTTAATTCTAGTGATATCATTAGTAATGTTAAACCACTTGAAGAATAAATCAATTACATCTACTAGAAATATATTGTTCCCAGATATAACGCTTTGGCTGTAATCGTGCAACTTATAAACAACATGCTTAGAGAGAAATATTACAAAAACCTTTTTTTATGTAACCAAAACACAAATCACCTTCATTAAGATATACACATGAAATTGAGTTGTATTCACTCTGATTGACTAAGATTATCGCAGAAAAAAACATCACATTTCAAAAATGATAAAATTCAAAAATTTACTAATACAAGAAAATTATTCTAGAATATAGTATAGAATAAAAATTAATATTGCATTTAATTGAGTATCTCTCATTCTTTCAGACATCAATTTCATCATATTCTCTGTTTTCCTTTCATACTTTCTTTCTTTGTTTCCACTTCCTTTCCTACTTCCCATTTCTTTTTCTTTCTTTCCTATTCTTTCTTGTTTTCCTTCCTGAACACTTATATAAAT
>NNCF01126452.1:386476-447034 GCA_002313205.1 Laupala kohalensis
AATAGCAGGGGGCGAACATGGTAAATTGTATAAATTATTTACGAGTAGATACATTTTTACGAACCGGAATGGATGATCATATTTGCGAAGATAAACGTAATATAGAAATCTCTCGCTAAACTCAAGGTCCCGAGTTCGAATCTCGGTCCCGTCTCTCATTTTCATTTAACATAACATAAACGTAATAATTAGACATTAAGCATAATATTAACAGTAAATCAAAATACGAGCGAAGTAGTTGAGTAGATACATAAAAATATGAAGTTATTGTAACTATTAGGTCTCAGCATTCCAGATTTAGTGTCGTATTCTAAGAACTTGTTACTTTAAATCTAGAAAACTCCTTGAATCAACATAATTTTTTCCATCAATACAATAGAGAATTTCACATACTTTCAGAAAGCATTCAACAAAAATACGTAATTATACGAATAAGATTTTTTCATTGGAATATTTATGTGACTTATGCGAAGTATTTAAAAGGCGTTTAATTTTTTGTTACCCTTTAAAATAGAAATGTATCACAGAAGTGTTCATCTCGGATAGACAACGGAGACGCGAATGACACGTCACTTTTGTTTAACAAATAGAACGTAGAATTAAACAATATTTTATATTTGGTGGTCTAATGGTAGAGCAGAATCAAGGAAGAGATACCTAGTAAAACTCGCGGAGATAAATCTTGAATTTCATCATTATTAGTGAAATAGATTTTAGATTTTTGATTTAAACATTTCAAAATATTTATAGCAAATAATAATTATAAAGGCAAAAAACTTAATTTCTCCTTTAAATTCAATCAGTTCGAAATTATGCGGTCTCAATACGACATGCCATGGAATGGAATACATTGGAAATTATAGTATTGTGTAACTGAATGATGAATAATACAGAAAAATCGCTTTTGTTCCACGATACAATCTGGATTACATTGTCAGACTTCAATCACATAAATTTGCTAAACGAACCGTACGTTTACGAAATATTTAGATTTAAGCTCATACGTTGGAATCCTGTTTAATAAAGGCAAGCCAAACATTCTCCTTGTAGGCCCCAAAGGTGGCCATGGCATAAAGAAATAAAAGCATATTCGCATCAATTAAGATGTGTTGTTTGCTGTATTACATTCAAGTATTTTTCAAAGATTTTATATTATTTGCAATTATTGCTTAATAGCAAGATATGTATCAGAAATGTTAGATTACGAAAGAACAAGAATGAAAAAAGGATATCAAAACACTCATAAATTGGAAACACTGATCATACATAAATATATCCATGAGAGGTATTAATTCAAACACAATATTTAGACGCATTTAACTTATAAATCCCTATTCTCAAACTCAATAATGTTACTAAATGTAGTTTTGATCTGAGCAAACACAATTAATAAACCACATTACTTTTATTTAAAATTCAGAATTTTTCTGCTAGCTTAATGCTGGTCACCGAAAATGAAAATTTCGGTATTTAATTCAGTAGGATTTCATGCTCTATAACCTGAAATAACACCACTTTAGAATGCATCGATCGAGAAGACAAACGATATGGAGAGAGATCGCAATGACAAATTTACTATCAGTCATTCGTTATATTCGTTTAGAAATATTATGTTTCAACACTCTTAATATTAGATCTCATTCTAAACCATATACCTTATTGATTTTCGGTCAGAATGTTAAAATACACTTTTCTAATTATAATTAGTAATAAAATTAGTAAATGATAGGGTTGGTTGTCCTTCAAAGGCACACATGGCGACAAATAAATGTCTATTCCTAGATCAACAATATCAAATTTAAGTGTTTCAAAAGTGGAAATTGCAGGAGCCACATTACAAAGCGTGAATAATGTACAGTTACACGAGACTAGTGTATAAAATAAACCTAATACTTCAGGAAGTTAGGTTATATTAAAATAATAAAGGTCATATAAATCGGCTCCCCAATTTCCATTTTCTTAACATTGAATGTTTCCATTTTTTCAACACGTTGTAAATAATAAAAGTAATGCGAGGACGTTCAAATATACCATATGATACGGAAATGAACTGCGAAAGCTTGTTATCTGCTTAGATGCCAACAAAGTTGGTGCGATGACGCGTAATGCGACGTTGCCCAATAGCACATTTGTTTTTTTAGCATCGTCAGAGCTCTCATTAAGATATCGTTTATTTCACCTCTCATACAGACATTCTCAGGTGATTTATGTTTGAATTCGATTTCAAAAATCTTTTATCATATATCACCTGAGATTGAACCAGTGCCTTATAGATCGTAACATTCGTGGTAGGGCTTCGCCCTCCTGAGCCTCGTGTTCCATGTAGTTGGGAGGGCAAATACACTTCAAATTAGTTCATTTTACAATCAGAAATTATTATATTCTTTATATAAAAATATTGTTTGAAAACGAAATTTCCTCAATCCATACAAATATATACATAATACTGCAAAGTTAACCGTGCGAAGTATATCATTGCCATGTCTCATCACGAGCGCTCCGTTAGGGAAAAGACGATTGCGTTGGTGGAAAGTGCCAATTTCAGTGCCTCGGCAGCTGGAAGGCAATATGGAGTAAGTCGAAGAACTGCGTGCAATTGGGTTCGGTAGTAACTGGGGAGCTTAGAAGCCGTACTGGGACTGGATTGTGGCAAGTGTCTACCGAAGCCCAGACGTCGTTTTGGTTAACCAGGCTAAGTAGAATCCTTTCCGCTCTTCAGAACAGTTAAGACTCCTGTCTAATTTTCCAGGTTGCAAAAGAACTGTTAGAAACCGTGTGAGAGATAATGGACTTCGATTTAGGAGGGCAGCGACAAAGAAGGCGCTTTCCGAGGGAACATAGTGTATAGGTTAGTATTTGCCGAGTAAATCATTAATCGTAATTGGGAAAACGTGATTTTCTCACACGAGAGTGTTTTTTCCTCTGTAAATGACGGACCTGTGCGCGTATAGGCATTCTTCACAGAACACAAGGTCGTCTTGATAGGTATCAGTATCTCCGTATCTGGTGAGATATTATGAGTCCTTCGGTGCGGCAATTTTATCCTGCTGAAGAACAATTTTTTCAGCATGATAATTCATATGTCCACATGGCTCGATTGGTGCGGGAATGGATTGCAGAGCAGGAGGAAGTGGAAATTCTCCACTGATCCCCTCATGCACCTAACCTCAACCCATTCAAAACGTGTGGGCGGAGACGAAGCGTATCATGGCCGAAAATTGGCCTGAACCACCTCTCACAACCACTGATGCGCTCTGGGATATCGTATGTGAAGCGTGGGAGGAAATTGCTAGCAGCACGACTTATGCGTCCACCTATGTTAATTCAATCCCTAGACGGTTGCAAACCGTGATAGTGACAGGTATTGGCCTCGTTATTAAGCGACCAGCACAGTCATTTTAAAGGCTCAAATATGCAAAAACAAACAAACACACACACAACTTGGTGAGCGTTAAATAGTAGATGTTTATTCTTCTATGTTAAAGTTTGAAACGAAAAAAATACAAATAAAAGTGGATTTGAACTAGGTAAGATAACTTCATACTTTCCATGTAGCGAGTACTTACTTTAGCAAAGTGCCAAACAGCCTATGTAAAACGTATCGCTCTTACTTCTTGATTCTATGCGATTAAATTATAATACATTTTTAATTATACGAAAGTCATAGTTTTAAGGAAAAGTATATTTGGCGCGTCTTTTAACGATTATTAATTATCATTAGAGTAATACGACTGTTGTTTATTTTGTTGTTCATTCCACCGTGTCGAAAACTATCAAAGTGTAATAAGGAAGTGTACTTTTTCATCCTTCTTATTTCTATTATTAGCAAGACATGCACATGCGAATATATTTCATTGCTACGAATACTGTTAGTTTACATCAATAAGTGCATATAACTATTTTCCTTCTTAAATATTGTGCTCCAAATGCATAATATGATAAATGTAGATGCAATATGAATGTATTTTTTTAAAAATATTGTTTGGTTATAAATTAGACAACTTAAGATTTATACATATCCTATTCAATATTTTTATTAAAATCAAATATACTGTTACATATTTCCAATAAATAATAAATTTATTGTCAAAAAACAGTACAAACTGCGTATGACCACGTGGAGGGAAAAAAAAACTAATTTACTCTCCGGAAGCAAGCAAGGGACCATCCCATCAATTCCGATCAAGGGCCCTAAGGCAGAGGCGGATTCAAAAAATTCAGCAAAAATTCCTAGATAAGATAAAAAGTTAGCTGCGAGTTATAATACTAATAGAATGTCAATATGTTTGTAATTTTAAGCAAAAAATTACATGTAAGTTATTATCGAACTATAGATTATTCTGAGTATAGTGCTTAAAAATTGAAATAACACTAAATTCACGATTTATTGTTACAATAGACCCGCCCCTAGACAAAGCCTAGAGAACCTGTATGATAAATCCGCCTCTACCCGAAGGAAAACCGGAGAAAAACCCGGGCCAGGATGGGGCTACAGAATTTATGTACACAAACGTGCCAATGTTGAGTACACATAAAACTAAATTAATATGAGCCATAAGACAACACAATCATGCAAGAAAATAGTTTTTGAAATTGTTATAAGTTGTTTAAAAAGTACTACAGCAATGGCGTGATAAAGCACAAGACGAATTTAACTTTTGTTAAAATCAATAAATTCTTTTACAGTGTAGAAGCACTGGTGCAGGAGGTAGTTTTTAACCGCGGATTTGAAGATATTCAATTTCATAATATCTTTTATATTCTTGGGCAGGGAATTATATAGAACGATTCCCGAATGGTATGGTCCCTTTTGGCAAAGAGTGGTTGACACTCTAGGGCGATGAATATTACTACTATTGCGTGTATAGTGTTCGTGAACGAGACTGTTTCGTATAAAGCAAGGGTGGCACTTCAGTAATTCGGTCTTAACAAACACGACCGTTTCATAAATATAAATGCAGGGAAGTGTTAAGATATTTAATTCCTTGAATAAAGGTTTACAAGAGTTTCGGGGGTGAGATTTACAAATTATCCGAACTATCCTCTTCTGAATTCTGAAAGTTTGAATACTCTGACCGGAATTACCCCAGAAGGTAATGCCGTAACGTAAATGGGAGTAAACGTTTGCAAAATATACGCAACGGGAAATACGTGGACTAACTGCGTTAACTAAGATTCGGAATGCGTAACACAATTTGCTTAATTGGGAATTAAGATTGTCAATGTGACAATTCCATTTGAGGTTGTCTTGAATATGGAGACCTAAGAATTTTGTATTTGTAACAGTTTTTAATTGTGTTCCGTTTAAAGAAAGAGAAACCTGGGGTAAAGATTTTGTGATACTATTGTGAAATGACATAGACACTGTTTTGTCAGTGTTTACAATGAGACGATTTGCATGGAACCAAGTCGAAAGGTTAGACAAAACTTTTTGAGCATTGGCGTGTTTACATAGTAAATTAGTGTCATCAGCAAAAAGAACCATTTTGCAATCTGATGTGGATGATGACATGTCGTTCACATACAATAAAAAGAGTATGGGGTAGAGAATTGATCCTTGGGGTACTCCGCAAGTAAGTGGCTTTGTTTCTGAAAGACAACGCTGAAGTACTTTATTTTTAGTATAGAATATTCCTACCTATTGATATCTATCTTTTAAATAAGAAGTTAGCCATTGATGTGGAAATCCACAAGTGTCTAAAGAATGCAATTTGGAAAGGAGAATTCCGTGATCGATGACATCGAATGCAGTCAAGTGAAGAGGTAACATCATTTAAGAAAGAAAATGTGGCGCTTGTAGTGGGAAAGGACTTCCTAAAACCGTGTTGATCGTCAGAGAGAATGTTATTTTTTGATAAAAAATCTAGAAGACGCATGGATTTCATCCGGTTGTTCGATTTTAGTACTTTACATATTTTAGTGATCTAAGTAAACAATGTTCTGGTGCATTATCATACCACACTTACTTTTTGGTTAGAATTAGGAATTCTCAAATTACTTTTTGTTTTATTGTTTTCTTCAAATATTTGCAGAATTGAGTGCTTTTTAATTTTATTGGATAATTTGTGCATAGGTTAATTGAAAATTTAAAAACTTAAAAAAAATCATTGTGAAATATTTATTGAATACTTTCATTCATACACAAACTAACAATACCGTAACTTCATGTATAGAAATCATTTAATAAATTCGTTGAACTAACGTATTAAAGTATATGTAGTCGTCGTATAATTAGCATATGTATCTGCGCAATGCAGATTGAACTTCGAAAGTGTTCCAATTTATCTCCTTTAGTTGCTAGTCATGTTGCCCGATTAGTCGTAATGCGACGTTGCCATATTTCCAATTGCTCAGCATATGTTTGAGTTTTGCCTAAGTATTGTGAGTGCGTGAATTAAGGATTCATTCATTACAGCTCCCAAGCAGATATTTCGAGACTATTTGTGGTATTAACCATTTTGAAAAATCTGTGCGCAAATGTCACCAGGAACCGAACCTGCGGCGTAGCACAGTAGAGTTTCAGTGGAGCTTTATTTCTCTCAGCCAAATGTATTTTTACTCCGATGCTCAAAACCTGTACGTCTCTTACGATCACAGAAATTGGAACCCAATTCAAATCATCTTGCGGGACTTGTTGAGTGCATACCATGGAGACTAGAAAGAAGGATATCGATCTCCGTATTCTGGTACATTGAGATTTTGGTGCCCAAATTGTAATATTCGAATAGTTCCACTTTTTGCCAATCGCAGAGTTATTGATCTTAAGTTGGCTACTTGAAGATAACTGTTTGACAGTGCGTATGATTTAAAGTTAGTCTAGAGAATGTAGAGTATTGTAGCGCGTAGTACTTTTACTGCAAATTTAATTTAATAATTAAAATATCTAATAATAGTTAATCTCACCGGATGTGACCCTCTTCACAGAGCCAACTTACGTACGCGAGCGTCTTTTTTACAATAGGTCCGGTGGACAGATTTCTGAAAGAGTTTGGACTTCTCTCTTGTCTCCATGGTGTATATTAATGGTCTGGTTGTATGGAGTTGATAATGTAGTTTAATTTTTCGTCGATTTCCTGGTGGATTATTTTTCCTGTGTTGTCTAGTTATGAAATCTGGTCGTGCTAACTGTGAGCAGCCTTCAACGATTTGCTCGAGAGTTCTTTGGTTTAGTGAAATCGGTGACATAAATCTGTAATTCCGGTATCATTTAGGATTTTTTGGTAGTTTCTGGTTTCTGTGACGCCATATCGCATTGATACTATGAAGCCTTCTATTTCTGGGAATAATTTACCGTTCATTAACCACTTTAATTCATTTTAATATTTTTCTTGTTGTGTCAGCTGGTTGGGAATGTTCCTGTTTAGCTTGCTACGTTGCCATTCTAGTTTTTTTATGTTGGTTGGGGTAGAGATTCATTCAGGTGGCATGCGGCATAGTTATTATTGCTGGTTGTAATTGCTTTGTGTAGCGATGAGGGATGAGGTATTTGTATCGGAAATACTTATTGTGGATGTACTTTTGTCATTCATGGAAGTCTTTGATTGGTATGATGCCTCGTGGGATGCGTTATGTGGGATTAACATTCTTTCTGTCTGATTTAGAATGGGGTTTGTTGTTGTTAGTCTTCGTAGTTCCGACTTTTCTCTCTAAATTTTCCAGTTCTCTTGTAGATCATTTTATTACCCCAAAGGAGTAGGATATCGTGCGGATAACAATTGAGTTAATTGCTTTCATCGGGTTACGCGAATTTTACGGTATTTTTGTTATTTCCATCTTTATCATCAATTATATTGTGATGTATTCTTTGACTATTATATGTTCTGTTCTTTTTGTTCGTATTACATCAAAGTATTTGAACAGTTTATTAGGTTCTAGTTCTTGATATCTTACTATAGTGTATAGTATTATCTTTTTAAGTTTTTCACAAACGATGTTTTGCAAATTACATTTATTGATACCAAATTCCATTCTGTTCTCATTGCTAAATTGTTCTACGATTTTCAAGATGTGTGACTTTATACACGACATTTCTGTTCCTCATAGTGAATGCTACACTTGTCCCTTGTTGTTTGAGAATAATGGGATTAACGCTAAGCAAAAAAAAATCACTGATAGAATTCCTTTGCAATATACCTTCGTTGATGTTTATTATGATTATTGGGGATTCAGGGATCATCAACATCTAGGTATTTAGAGCCCTGACAAATCTAAATATGAAGATGATAGGAAAATATAGATGGCAGCGAAGTAATATATTTTCATCTTTTTAGTGAAAAATGATACGCGTGGAAAACTTTTCTTTTGCGGTCGCTCGGGTGCTTGAGGTCGTTTTTCGAAGCAAAGACCTCTGTTGGCATTAACTTTCTCCTTGAGGGAGACCTTATGTTCTCCAGAAATTTGAATCGGTCTGGAACCGGAATCAAGAACTGATTTAGAATACTTGGACCGTTACTTCAGTGGAATCTTGTTTTTCAAATGTTCTTGATCCTGAACTAAAACCAGTACCGAAAGAATTAGGTTCTGAATTTTGGTCTGATATTAATGCCTCAATCGCAGGTAATGTCTTACTACACCTAAAAATCTGGATGGAATTAATATATTGGGGTATTTTGTCACGGGAATTTTGTCATTGAAACGTGTATTATGTCAACAAAATATCAACTACGGGATTGAAGTGTTGCCTACACACGCCTATGGCACTGATTGTCTATACAAAACTAATTTTTTCGGTCTATGAGATCCTGCTATGTAGCCGGAGTTGACCGGGGGTATTAACTGGTTTTAAGTTAAACAATATATTTTGCTTTCTCAATTTCTAATAATTGCGTTTTAAATTATTTTTGGTTAAATGTTTATTCAACTTCAGCCATTGTACTGTCCACATTCCTAATAAAATCAACCCTTTCCCATTTTGCACCCTTTTCACTTCATCCTAAATCTTAGGATTGGCAAAGAAGATATAACTGGGTCATCTTATGTCAAATCGGCCAAGATCATGTGAAATGGACCTTCATATCTCATAATTAGATAATTTTTGGGTGTTGGTAGATGAAATTTTTTTTTTTTCTCGCCGTTTTTCAGATGAAAATTTTGAAATGTGTGACATTTCCGACGCGTTGCGAAATCTTCAAAATTATATATGACGTAGAGAGTAGACAGTTGTGACGTTATAATCTTTAATCAAATCGTACATCATATTATTATGAAACGTAATAATGATTTATTTTATATCGAAAAAATATTTTTTAACATCAAAAACTGGGAATTTTTAATAAAAAATAGATCGTATTGAACATTTAAAAAAATATACCGTATTTGAAGAATTTGAAGAATGAGATCATATTGAAATAATTTATTGTTTATAACGGTGCACGTTAAATTGACTGATTTATAGCTGTGTCAGGTTTAATTTAATGTCAATGTATACTCATTATCATGAGCTTTATAATTCCGGAAGTTTTATAATTTGTAGGTTCCGGAAATTTATAATTTGTTCGTTTAATAATAATTAATATTATGGATATCCGATGGTACGTACATAACAATGAAATAAATTTACACATCTGATTTGATCCCTTCAACAGTACCCCAGTGCCTCTGTGAAGGCAAAAGATGCTCGGAAGAATAAGCTGGGAAAGAAAACTCTTCGGTTATCTTTTTGAGGTCAATCAAGAAAAATTGCCAATGATGGTATGAATGGCTTGACAACGAGAAGTCTGTAACGTTATAAGCTTAAAATTGCTGTAACAGACACGTACGTAATTCTCATCTGCGTAAATCTCCCATACATTTCTTATAGATTTGATGTATTTCACAAACTACTTATTAAGTTGAAGTTTAACTGGCAGTGTATTATGATGAAAGAAGGAGTGTAATGATAGTACGAAAGATATTTTTAATTTTGAGCCATTTAAGTAAACATTAATTTCGAGTCGTTAAACATGTCAATTATTGTTAATGCGAAGCGAAGGGTAGTAAAGTAAAGCGAAGGTTAGTAAAGTAACTATTGGAAAAAGTTATAGCAAATACGATTTATAATTAGTTGCATCATTAATTCCAATATATATTTTAGAAAATGTATTATCAATTTTGATTCTTGAGTTAAAATAAAATATTTTCGTATAATCTGAAAATTCATTCATTAGAAAGATTTTTCGAATTCTCTTTATTTAGATTTTGTTAGAGATGAAATGTTGCCTAGGAAATGGAATCTTGAACTCCGGTGGAAATGATGAATCATTCATTTATTCTGGAGAAAAAAGAAACATAATAAAAACTGCTTTCGTGTAATCCTCTTATGCATTTCTGAGAGTAGAATGCATATAGGCTCAAGTTATTATCATTGCCCTCTAGAAAATTAATGGCATATCAATGTAAGCCCGTTTTATGGCCATTCTTCGTGATTTCTGATGACATTTCACTCTTTTATTTTTCATATTGATATGCTAAACAACGAGAACAGCATTTTAACTTCGCTATTGTGCTGCAAGAATGTCACGAACAGTTCCTAGTAACATAAAATGCCTGGACATGACTGCAAAGAAAGCGATGTGTTTTCTTTCAATGAGATCATGACGGCTAACACGGTGTTCTTTCCTGCGAGCCGGAGGGAGCGCAGTACAAACCTCCAGCTTGTAATTACATGACAAGTGTTTACTGCTATTACTCATGCTATATGGAATGATAAATTGAGGAATTACTTAACTTTTTGTTTTGATCATCGTGTAGGCTTCTTGTAATCGCGTTTCTAACGTCGAGAAAGGAAGGTGAAAATTGACGACTTATCTATTCTTCACGCAACCAACGCAAATTCTGTAAAATTTTTCGAGGTCAGATGAAACATTTTTTTCGGGTCATTGATTTGGAACAGCTAATGATCCACTTTGTGTTATACGAGTACTTGTGAATTTAAGTGATAGCTATTAGATTTTGGACATTGTTTTTAATTTTAATTGCTTATATTTCGTTTTGAAAATTTATTTAAATTTCTATTAGAGTACTGAATACTTGATAGGAATGGTACAAATGTTGTCTGACTGATTAGTGTTAGAACATTTTGATACAAAAAGTTTTCTTGTTAATGTGAATATATCATTATTTTCGTTTGATTTTATTTAGTTCTAATTGAGACTTCTAATTTTTATTCGTTTCTATTTGCAAATGCTTAAAATAACGAAGGTGAATGATAAGAAAGACAATTTCGTGTCAGCAATAATATCAATATATGTCCATATTCTGTGATTTTGTATTAATAAATATATGAAAACATGAGCTATATATTTTGCTCGAGTTTCAACTGACCTAAATCACTGTTACAACCACCCCGAGAATGAAACACTATTTATGATTTTGTAAAAATTTCTCCAAGTGAGAGAGGCGACTTTATATATTGAGGCGAGAATGTCGATAATACTTTTATCATTATTAATCTCAAAATTTGACTGAGTTTAACTTCTACAATTTATTTTGTGAATAAATCGATAACGCCGAATTTCCCTGAGGAATATTAAATCTTTGTGTCCATATTCGGAATTGATGGAGAGTAAATTAGATTATTACCTCCCACATGATCCACTGTTTGTGTTTGCATTTTGACAGTAATTTTTTATTATTACTATTATTTTTATTATTGTTTCATTGTAAGATTATGATAAAAACATTTCGTTTTTGTTTGTTTTTGCCACAAGAAATACGAATAGTTAATTTTTGGATCCTCTATAACATGTTCATTACTCTTAAAGTCCGTGTTAATCCTGGTCACGGTCTACCTCCTTTTAAGAATTTTGTTTTCTACAAGTAGTTGTTCAGGTTTCTCATCTCTCCCCCTTCTTCCTTCCTACTGTTTGTCGGGCTGCCAAACTCACGAAGCAACTACTACTTTCGCGAATGTGAGACTCAAAATATATGATGACTTACGCTAAACGAACGATTACCACTGCAACGTAAAGGTTAATGGCTTCTCGGCATCGACAGAGGCACTTGAAAGAAGAGGTCATGACACTAATTGCCCCCGCAAGAAGCGAAGTCATTACGTAAAGAATTGACTGGCTGCTCTTGAGTGCCACTGATTGTAAACCTCCCAAGTTCGGCAGTTAGTTGTGCTTTTATCATAAAAGTTGCGTACCATTTTCTACATGGTTTCTCTCCAAGTCATTATGTCTATTGCCAAGTATCGTGAAGAAAAAAGGTGTCGTGTAATGAAAATGTCCAACATGTATAAAAAGAAAAGAAAATTCTTCTGCGTTTTTTCTAAAAAAAAAACTACTATTTTTGTAAAAAATGAATTTTTCAATTAAAATTAATTTTGAGACTTACAACAAACTGCAATCTTTCTCGTTTACACAATTCAAGCTATGTTTGTGAAATAGTTGGTATTAAACGTAGATTACAGACGCGGAGTGATTACACTAATAATATATTGCTTGATTTACCTTTTAAATTTAAGCAATTAACAAGATTTTTAAACAACTGAAATAGGAAATAATAAACAAATAATAATGCAAGTATTTAATAATATCCAAAAGATTTGGAAAAGAGAGTTTGAAGACAATTAAAGAGAAAACAGAAAAGCTTATTGTGATTTTTTTTAAATTGTGAGTTAATAAAAAATATTTTAGAGTCTATTTTAGACTATACTTGTGTAGATTTCAGTTCTTTTCGGCGATTCATGATATTGGTATTTACTCCCATTCCATTATATTATTCTTGTTTTCCTTCTCCTAGTCAGAACACAAAGTCATAGACCAAATGAATTTAAAGCAGTTTCAAAGTAGCCTATTTACATTGGGGTGAGCGAAATTTTTAAAGTTCGTAGAAAGCTATATGGACACTAGATGCGAGTGAAAATATATTTGCAATCAATAAAACGTCACTCTTCACGTTTCCAGTACGCGAGCAATGCACATAACGAGTAAGTATTGAGATGTCTACAAATATTCGTCATTCGGCGAATCCCGAATGGCGAATATCGCTTGCCAATGCTCGCCGTTGCTCGGCTTCCTTTGATGCGCCCAAAAGACCGACACGCTGTCGGTAGTACGAGCACCATTATTCGTAGCTAGACATCCATCCACAAAGAGCTAGACATCCATCCACACTATTCGATATTTGGCGAACTGTCGCAAGTGATACACCAATCCCACACTAGCTGGAATAAAAGGAATTAATTTTTAGTTAATTTATAATTTGAATTCGTTCTGCTGGGCGTTGATAATTTGATCGAGCGACTAAGTCTATCGACGTGTTAGAGGGATTGATTTATATTTGTATTTAGCTAGTAACATATAAAATGAGTCCACGTACCATAACTGATTTTTGTTGTGTTTTTTTTTCACCTTTTCAATCAAAGATCAATGCTTCGCATAATAAATACTTTGGTATATCTTTATATCAAGTTTCTTCACGGAACAAACAAGTTCCTTATGTGAGTCATACGGCAAAATGTTAATAGAAATCTTTTTTTGTTTCCACTGCAAATAAATTTTTAAAAAAGTGTATTACGAAAAGACATGTTAAAACGAGGATTTTTTGATATAATTAGAATTTCTGTCGTGTTTCAGCTTTGTTTCCATTTACCTTCAAATTCATCTGGCTGAGCTTTTAAATATTAACATAGGTGGCCAGAGCTAGTTTGGCTACGAGACGAGGATTAGGGTTCATTATAAACTGTTTCAATACGTTATAGTCAAATCATAATCGCTCCCTAGCGTTCGATAGCAACTATAACTCATATTCCTAAAATCATTTCGATTTGAAAGTTTTTTTTACTGCATTAATTAATATACTAGAATCGTGTAATTAGATGATAATTATGAAATCGAATATACTGCGAAACTAAGATTAATGTTTAACACTTCAAAACTACAAATGATGGTTTCTCTTGGTTGTATACGCATTTTTAGAGATAATGGAACCAATTCTGTAGTTAATAATGTATTGTGAAATTAAATAGAAACACACTTCTTTTGTAAAGACTCAACATTTTGAGAATTTCAGCCATGGAACCTACAATTATAATTATTTCAGGAATAATTATCTTATTGTATAAAAAAAAGAGTCTGTATCTGAATTTATCTCAGAACCGTTTCAATCGTTTTCGACGAAACTCATAGAAGTAATTTAATTACTTATTTAGTTTTATGCCGAGATTCAGGCCAAGGATTCGCTTAACTCTCCGGTGGGTGCGCCTCTTACAGTCTCGCGAGTGGGTGCGTGCAGCCAGTGTAGAATTTAATCTTATTCCGATTTTCTGAATGCAAAGTAGAGTTTGTAATTACAAATGGTTGTATAACTAAACTAAAACCACTTAAAATCCTTTACAAGTTTTCAAGAGAGATTAATGACAAAAATTAATCCATATTTACAAATTATTTGCGTGAAGAAACATGGAAAGATGTTTACAAAACACCGACGACAAATTCAATGTATTTATCTCAATATTCCTAAAACATTACAACTCTAGCTTTCCCATAAAACTCAAGTTAATTAACACAAAGAAATACAATAGATGGATCACCCAAGGGATAAGAATTTCTACAAAAAAAACGCCGTTTATACTATCTTTCAAAACTCTATAACCAACCACCCGAATTCCATTATTATTTTCGTAAATATTAGACTATTCTTCGAAAAGAAGTCTATGGAGTTAAAGTTATGGAAAACGACAGGCAGGTACTAAAATCGAACAACCGGATGAAAGTCATGTGGAATATTGTTAAAAATTACACGTCAACTTCTGAAACTCGAGGATAAAATATTTCTCTACTAAACGATCGCAAAATCGTATCAAATCCTCAGGACATCGCAAATTTGTTTAATTCTTACTTTTCAGAAGTAGGTAAAATAACGAACTCAATATATCCAAATCAATGTCCCCCAATTATATCCACCCATGTACGATACCAATTTTAGGTTCTCTTCCGAAACTAACGCCAGTGAAGTCATGAGAATCATCAACTCATTAAACAACAAATTTTCAATAGGTATAGATAATATACCCGAGTTTATTGTTAAATTTTCGTCCCACGCTATATTAAATCCACTCATAAATATTTTTAATAGTATTTTATCGGAAGGGGTGTTTCCTAACATATTTAAGATAGCTAAAGTGAAACCTTTACACAAGAGAGGAAACAAACTTAATATTGGAAATTATCGACCAATATCACTACTACCTACATTCTCAAAAATCCTAGAAAAATTGTTCTATATGTGTCTTCTAGATTTTTTATCAAAAAATAAAATTCTCTCTGACGATCAACACGGTTTTAGGAAGTTCTTTCCCACTACAAGCGCCACATTTTCTTTCTTAAATGATATTACCTCTTCACTTGACTGCATTCGATGTCATCGATCACGGAATTCTCCTTTCCAAATTGCATTCTTTAGACACTTGTGGACTTCCACATCAATGGCTAACTTCTTATTTAAAAGATAAATATCAATAGGTAGGAATATCCTATACTAAAAATAAAATACTTGAGCGTTGTCTTTCAGGAACAAAGCCACTTACTTGCGGAGTACCCCAAGGATCAATTCTCGGCCCTATACTCTTTTTATTGTATGTGAACGACATGTCATCATCCACATCAGATTGCAAAATGGTTCTTTTTGCTGATGACACTAATTTACTATGTAAACACGCCAATGCTCAAAAAGTTTTGTCTAACCTTTCGACTTGGTTCCATGCAAATCGTCTCATTGTAAACACTGACAAAACAGTGTCTATGTCATTTCACAATAGTATCACAAAATCTTTACCCCAGGTTTCTCTTTCTTTAAACGGAACACAATTAAAAACTGTTACGAATACAAAATTCTTATGTCTCCATATTCAAGACAACCTCAAATGGAATTGTGAAGTTGACTATCTTCATTCCCAATTAAGCAAATTGTAATACGCATTCCGAATCTTAGTTAACGTAGTTAATCCACATATTTCCCGTTGCGTATATTTTGCAAATATTTACTTCCATTTACGATACGGCGTCATCTTCTGGTATAATTCCGGGCAGAGCGTTCAAACTTTCAGAATTCTAAAGAGGATCGTTCGGTTAATTTGTAAATCTCACCTCAGAAACTCTTGTAAACCTTATTCAATGAATTAAATATCTTAATATTTCCCTACATTTATATTTATGAAACGGTCGTGTTTGCTAATACCGAATTACTGAAGTGCCACTCTTGCTTCATACGAAACAGTCTCGTTCACGAACACAAAACTCACAGTAGTAATAATATTCATCGCCTTAGAGTGTCAACTACTCTTTGCCAAAAAGGACCTTATCATTCGGGAATCGTTCTATATAATTCCCTGCCCAAGTATATAAAAGATATTATGAAATTGAATCTCTTCAAAAAGTTAAAAACTGCCTTCTGCACCAGTACTTCTACAACGTAAAAGAATTTATTGATTTTAATAAAAGTAAAATCAGTCTTGTACTTTATCACGCCATTGCTGTAGTACTTTTTAAATAACCTTTAACAATTTCAAAAACTATTTTCTTGCATGATTGTGTTGTCTTATGATTCATATTAATTTAGTTTTATGTGTACTCAACTTTGGCACGGTTGTGTACATAAATTCTGTAGCCCCATCCTGGCCCGGGTTTTTCTCNNNNTTCTTATACAGGTTCTCTAGACTTTGTCTAGGGGCATATTTGTTGTAACAATAAATCGTGAATTTAGTGTTATTTCAATTCTTATGATTTTTAAACGCTATACTCAGAATAATCTAGAGTTCGATAATAATTTGTACATGTAAAATAAATTTTTTGTGTTAAATTACAAACATATTGACATTGTATTAGTATTATAACTCGTAGCTAACTTTTCATCTTATCTTAGAAGTGTGCTGAAATGTTAAATCCGTCTCTGCCTTAGGGCCCTTGATCGGAATTGATGGGATGGTCCCTCGCTTTCTTCCGGAGAGTAAATTTGTTTTGTTTCCTCCACGTGGTTATACGCAGTTTGTACTTTTTTGTCAATAAATTTATTGTTATTATTAACTCAAAGTAACATGTGTATATTATATTCAAGAAACTTTCATCAAAAATTTTGACTATGATAGAAGATCAGGTGACTTAGATATAGGAAATAATTTTGAAAACAGACTGTGGAAGACACAAAAGTTAAACCACCAAACATATTGGGAACGATAAATTGATGCTGTCTCAAAACAATACGATCAAGTCACACGAAAAGTTTGGGTCATTCTATTCACAATATAATCAAATTGTTTGGGGACTTAGAAACCTAATTTAGCAACAAAAAATAGCTAGGAATTAAGGTGGTAAGAAACAAAATAATTCTCATTTTGTCTATTATGTTTTGAACTGCTTTATAATATAATTTCAAAGAGTGTAAATCCAAAAAAACTGTGCATTTGTAGGTAAAAAACTGAAAAATGGTAATAAACACAAACAACACAAGATATCAATGTGTAGACACATTTATTACAAATCTAATGGAAAAAACTAGTTAGATTGATAAGGAATATGTGATGATGAATAAATTGAGAAATAATATGTGAATAATATTTATATGACAAGGAGTGCGTTGCAAGTTATGTGAAAAATACACACATGCGAGGGCTCGTGCTGCAGTCAGTACATCAGACTCATTTTTCAAAGAGCTATAGAGAACTAACAATGAAGTTAAACAGTTACTTATTTGGCGCAACATAGAGTTGATATAGTTAACAGAACGTAATTCCAGAGAGCATCTTACCGAATATCTAGAATCATCCCAAAATCATAGGTTGAAGACGTTTACCGCATTCACAAAGGAAATTTCAACAAGCGCAGGTCGAAAGTGGTCCTGATTTTTTAAATACTGAAACATGTTGACTACGAGTATGTTATATCGAATATTAGTGACGACGGCTCACTGGAAGGCACTGAAAAATAATTCATTTTTCCCCATTTATTTGTTTCAAGTCGTGTCCCCATCGTCAGACATTCTACAACATTATCTCTTGATTCTTCGTTTATTTTCAATTACTTTTAATTCCGTTTTTTCTCTCTTTTATTCCTTCGACATATTCTTTGAAAATTTCAAAGCTTGTTTCCGTTTAAAACATTTCTGGTCCCAGCGAACTCACCACTGTTTCAGTGTTCATTTTCCTAAGATATTTTACTCTCTCTTCCCCATAGTATAAACATTCCTAAAATACATGTTCTCGTGTTTCCGTATTTTGTCCGCAATCACACCTGTTATCATCTACTAGGTTAAATCTTTTTAAATGTCTCTTGAAATCCCCATGGTTCGTTAAAAATTCGGCAACTCCTGCACTTGGGCTGAACCACTTATGTCTTTCTGCATAATTCACCTTTGGTATTAATTTGTACAAATCTCTGCCTTTAGATGTTCTATCACGTTATATTTGCCATGCACTCATCAATACATTCGTAATTTTCTTTTTTTAATCTTTCTCTTCTCCGTTAATTACTCTTCCATCAAGTACATACAAAAAACCGATACTTTTCGCGCGCCGAAGAGACATTTTTGTGGGTCTTGTACATCCCTAAACTACGAAGCAGACGAGCGTCGACAGCCGAATCACGTGGCTGAGTTTTGATTTGTCCGACTTCTATGTATCTTCACCATTCAGGGAGGACATGAAAATGCAAAGGAACAATGCTTTTTCCCGCGCAAAAAGAAGAAAAGAAGTTAAGAAAAGAAGCTGTCAAGTCAAATAGTAAAACTATATGTAAGTTCACCTAAGTACGAGTACGTTATTCATGTTTAAGTTTCCCTGCACTATATTAGTACAGGAATTCAAGGAAAATATTAGATCTAAAATTTTGAGTATATTTTATTTAAATATTGACAGAGGCAAACGTTGCATTTTAAAATGATAATACAAGTAACGTATAGGAGGAAATGGAAGGGTATCACAGAGCATTGAAACATTGTTATTTTGCCCGATCCAAGAGAAAGAAAAGCATTTTCGGAACCACTAAAAATTCAGTTGTTTTTGAATATTATTTCATGCGTGTTTGTATGGATTACTAGTATATCTTTGCCATGAATTTTCTTGTACAAAATGCGTATTTATTCTATACCTGAAACATTTTGATTAAAATAAATGAACAATTAACAAAATACGTTTTGTTATGCTTACATCACGTCTTTTGTATTGCTATTAAATGACACTGGTACTTTAAATGGTACTATGAAACACAATTTGTTTCTATATATTAGTACCAAAAAAAACAGAAATAAAAATTTATAATTAAGGTCGATCAAATGTGTGAAAGATTATTAATTATAAAGCGATAGAATTCGTATTTTGTTATAATACCGAGATTCAATATCGGAAAAGGATATTGAGGTGATATCATGGCACGCAATGCGAGACTTAAGGCAGCAGTCGGTGACCATCCCTACAGCAACTGTTTCTGTACTGTCTGACCTTGACTATAGCCTGTACTGGAAAGGGTTGCTTTTCCTCATGATTATGCAAAGTGTTACCGGAAAGAAACGCCAAAAATTGGCAAACTTATCAATTTTTTTTCATTGTCTTAAAGTGCGCCATCATTGTTAATATTTTGACATGACACTAACACTCGATGTGTTTCAGTATCAAACAAATCAGTACCACTTTCGACCTGCGCTTGTTGAAAGTTCTCTCATCAGTGCGACGGCGCGACCATTGGAGGGTTAATCCACTATTCCACTTAATCGTGATTCGGATGAGATAATTGGGAAGGAGCTTTGTTGGATTGTCGCAGAACTGGAGGTACTAAACCAATATTACCTCGCTAAACCAATATTGGCCAACCTCATCTAGTTCGATCGATTGAGGAATCCAACACGCCTGCACTCTTCAGTCGTGTTAAGCTAAAGACACGTCTGCAGAGCAGAGCGGAGCGGAACGTAGCGTTTTTTCCGTCGACCTGTGTTATCTTATGGACAAAGAAAGACACATCTAGCGGGCGCGGAGCGGATCGGATACGGAGCGGGTGCGGAGCGATTTTTCGCCCACTGTTTGCAGCGGAGATCACCGCTCACTTCTGCGGGTCGCCGGGGAAACAGCACATGTTATCTTATGGGCAAAGACACATCTAGCGGAGTGGAGTTCTCCGCTGCTTCCTGCGCGACCTACTCGCCTGCTGAGGTCACAAGTGTTAATAGATGGGTATTTTGAGAAAAGCGAGTAAGACGAAGGCTGATTTCTTTCACGGCGCTTTCCTTTATTTTCTACGGACTGATTATTAATAATATGTTCATATTAATGATAACACTAGAACACTTGAGTTATAATATCACTGAGTATTTGTTCTAGTGCTTCCTCACTTCTTGGTAAAAAAATTTCGCGTCCTTTTAGTGGAGTTCGTTTTTCTGAAGCATTCTTATTTTCGTGTTTTACTATTTTTTACTTCTTCGTGTTTTCTCCTGTTTGTATTTTAGTCTTTTCAGATTTTCGTTATGTAATTGTCTAAAATTTTGGCGTGGTTTTAGTTAAAAAGAGATAAATGCGCATTTTCACATCTACATTTTAAAGTTTTACATTTCAATTATTTGAAATATTTGTTCCTCAATTTGAGTTCTATGTCGTACTGTTTTTGTGAAATTGTGAATCTTTGTGTCATATTGTGAATTTGCATTGTGTTGTGTTTTTGATTGTCCGTGTATTTGAAACGATGTAAACACGACTTCCTAAAAATCTAATAGAAACTTGTCGAGTAGGGAAGTTTCAAAATATTGGGTAATTTTGTCTGTACAGTTCGCTTTTAATTATCAAAATATTTATTAACAATTTTTGAACAAAGGTTGCCCTACAGTTAGCATTATTTAAAGCGTAAATTAAAAATTTATATTACTATTTAATATTAACTGCTTTTAAACAAAAAAAATATTGAGTTAATCATGTTAAGTATTTTGGAAAGTAGGTATCAATAATTATTGATAAATTACATGGTAAGAGTACATTTTAAAAAGGAATTATATATGAATTAATGAATTCTGTAAGTATTCTAGTATTAACGTCCATTATATATNTATATATATATATATATATATATATATATATGGGTTTGAGTCGTCGTTAGGTGATAACAAATGTAAGGAGAAACATGAACGTAGCGACATATTACGCACAACTAGCACAATATATATCGTAATCGTCCGTAAGAATGTCGTAGTTTATTTATTTCATATATAAGTATATTTAACTATTACTGTATATTGGCATCTATGAATAGTGGGTATATTTCTATTATTTGAAAAATACGAAAATAGTCGCTGTGGTGTTTCTTGCAAGTAAACGATAACTATTACTTTCATTACCTATAGCTATGTGTTTTACAATATAAGCGTTGTGTAGTTACTGGGCAGTTGCATGGATGCTCTCTGTACAAGACCTGCGCGAAGCATGTCTGTTATCGTCCTGAAGTGACCTTGTTCCTTCTACCCCTACTCACGTTCCGCTACTCCTGCCCGCTGACGCCCACTCCGCTAGGTGTGTCTTTGCACGAGCGGTGCGGAGTAAACGCAGATGTGTCTTTAGCCTTATGTAGTAGGAAGGAGCGCATGCGCTATCGTTTTTATGGGACCAATAGGCATAGAGTAAAAGGGATAAATTGATATAGGATTTAAATAAAGAATGGATGTAGCATTTAAGGAATGGAAAACAATTGATCAAGATCTTATACGTGGAAAATAATCTTTTTCCTTGTCTCACATATTGGAGCAACACAATTAACTTTTTACTTTTATTTAAGTTTTGTCTTCGTGTTGAGACATATCATGGCATATATTACATTACCAACTTTGTTNTCGTTTTTATGGGACCAATAGGCATAGAGTAAAAGGGATAAATTGATATAGGATTTAAATAAAGAATGGATGTAGCATTTAAGGAATGGAAAACAATTGATCAAGATCTTATACGTGGAAAATAATCTTTTTCCTTGTCTCACATATTAGAGCAACACAATTAACTTTTTACTTTTATTTAAGTTTTGTCTTCGTGTTGAGACATATCATGGCATATATTACATTACCAACTTTGTTTCATTGTGTATCGAACAGTTTCACTTTTTCAAACCGTCTTTAATGTCCCATAGTCGTGTTAAATATTAATTGAAGACCTCATAATTCTCCGTATTGTCCGTCATTCGGTGAGTTATCTCAGTTATCAGTTCTTGGGATTTCATTTCTACAAAGTACTGTCCCCGTTCAGCTCCATATGACTCACATTCCCCAATTATATGATCCACTGTTTCCTCTCCTAGTAAGCAATCACATGGGAACATAATGCACTGTCCGTTTGAATATCAACGCATTTCCAAGTTTCAATATCCAATAATTGCATGAATAAAACTGTTTCTTTATGTAAATGTAATCGGCAACAAATGATAGGGATGGTATTGACAATGCCATGTCACAAAATGTTAGAAAGTGAAATTTAGATTTGAGGAAATATAGATAGTCCGGTTATTCCGTTGTGAGAGGAGTCAAGACCCAAACAACGAAAACTGTTGGTTTACAGGGTGGAAAGGGGTGTGTTGCTTACAGCCTATAGCGGCACAATGGAACTCCTCATGAGACAGTTATTAGGAACGATAAAACCGATGTACAAAAAAGTAAACGGATTGAATGGAGAGAGAAGGCACATAATTGAAAGAAGAAAGTGAACAAGATGAAGCGTGGAGGCCACCCGTTCTTTCCTAATAGCACCCAAAGGCGTGTGCTTTTGTAGCACACACAATGGGTCGTGTTCGTAAACGGAGCCTCTTTCTCGCTCCGAAGCGACGAATTGTCGTGCGCGGGGGCGAGGATTCAATCCCACGTGTGGGCGGCGAAAGCTTCATCAAAGGCGCCGAAATAGATGACGCACGCGTTGGACGCAGCCGAACGCTATCTGTTCGGCGCTGCAAACGCACTACTGAGATTTTCATGTAATACTCATGCTTTCGAAATAAAAGATATGTAATCTACTCCAACATTGTCGAGTTAGAAGAACTTAAAATAGAATAGAATAAAGTTTATAGTCAGAACTGAAAAAAAATATTTTGTGTTAAAGCTCTTTTCGACTACTTATGCTGTCATCTTCAGTGGCCTTCTCTTCAGCCCAACGGACCAGCACAAATATGTTTTCGGTTCTCACTATATCTCTTCTTCTATTTTAAGTTGAGTAAACCTAATATAGCACTATTACCTAATTACTAAGTTAGAAAAAAATTAGAATGATTATAGGTGAGGTGTTGACAGAGGATGTTCAAAATATAATTAAATAATAAATGGTATTGTCTACTCTGTCGACTGTCTGTGGTTTGGAGAAATCTTCTGAATTCATATATCACATCCACACTTTCCAAGTTCTGACATCCCTAAGGCTGAGACGAATATTCGAGTGTTTTTTTCTTAACTCTTATGACTCTTAATATGGACTCCTTTACATCGTTTCTTTTCGTGTAAAATCCTATTTTGCAATTAAGGGGGTGCTAGAATAATGATGAAGTATTTTCATGTTTTGTGTGGGAGAAAATGAATACCATTAAGGGACAATCATGTACGTACTTATCAAGTCTAACGTAACATTTCTTTCTCATTTTCATTCTGAAAACTGTCTAATGTTTCTATCCTCAATAATAAAGTCCAATGTTGTTTCTTTCTGTAAAGATTAATGAAAGGACAAAAATTATCTACAAGGATAACATTCTCTATTCTTCAAAATATATTGTAACAAAATTAAATGATGCGTGGTGTGATATTTCAACATAAAAATGATGGTTAAGACAATGTAGATTTATGATGCAGTTTGAAGCCATACAAAGTAACGTTTCTATCCCTCTGTGAACACGTGGGTGCTTGTTATTTCGCTAAGTTTGTCTATTTCAACCTAGTATGTTAACCCGTATACAGAGAGTTTTTCCGTGATGGAATGAGACGCCTTCCCAACTTCGACAATTTGAATGCAAATGAATATTTTAACCTATTTTCTAGAAAGAAATTGTTCTCCCTACCTTTTACGTGAGCATGTTTTTATTAAATATCACGATGTTTCAGCAGTTGATTGTACACTATATTCACCCGACAATGACGGTAATCAAGAGCTGAAACGTTGTGATAAGTAATATACACTTGTCTACATGTAAGGTCGGAAGAAAAAAATTCTATTAAATTATGATTGTAGACATGAAGATATCTGTAGTTTTTGCTCACTTCCATATACTGTGTCAGACCATTTATAATTTTCTTTACCGTGTAAGGTTATTTTACATTTGGATGATCCAATGAATTTCTATACCCACCATTCTGTACAAAACTAAAGAAATTTCCAATTTCTCCCGAGGATTTTGGTTTCACTTCAAATGATACTACATACTCTAAAAGTAAAATTCAGAATTTCAATTCCATGAAATACTAATGAATGACGTGGGTAATAGATCAAAATAAAAGAAGATAGTGATCGAAATAATAAAATAAATAAATAAAAAGTTTCTAATAATATCTGTTACTAGATGATGGTGAATCTATTCAAAATGAAGCTTCAATATAGACTTCTCGAGACCTAGATATAGTTTTCAATTCTTTTTAGTGAATGAAGTTAGTTTTGAGCTTCCGTGATTGTATATATTGTTATCTAGACTGAGCAGAGCATTTTGAGTTCTCTGTTACAGAGAAATTTGGTGTAAATTGAAATTATGACAAGATCATACTTTGAAACTTAATTACTGGATGAATATCGCTGTGACACGATTATCAGATATTTCGTTTTCACGTCAATATCGTGTAGTTCTTTTTTCTTTATGATACAAAGAAAAGTATTTCGCAGAGAAATAAATGTGTAGTAATTAGTTTTAAATCTACATTAGTTGGAATGATATGAAATAAAATCGACAAATACCTACTAACTTCGGAAAGTGTCAAATTAATAATCTAAAATGAATTGAACTATATATAGAAACAGTATTTTTACCAGTTTTCTTTGTTACATATTCAAACAAAACCTAATTTGGATATTTGGACGAAAAACAGCCAAAAATTAATGTTAGCCGTGGATTCGGATTTCTAAATATTTTTTTTCAGAAACAATTCTCCCTTCCGTTTTTCTAAAATAAGAGCGCTGGAAAATGCGTTATTTTGACTACAATCGAAATAGGATAAATACCTTAATTTGTAAGAACAGAAAGCCTTCGTTATCGTTATAGCAAGATTTAGTTGAATTTTGTTTTCTCAGAAATGTAACAAATTTTATAAATCATGTAATGAACTTTAGTAAGAAAACGGAAGATAGAAACCCAATGCATTCAATATGAGTTCTATCTCTGTTCATATCGAATACTCATTATGGACTGAGATAGAAACGCAGTATGAACATTAGTTTTGTTGCAGTTCCTGTGTATCTTATTCCATCGAATCCATTCTTTCACTCTAGCAAACCAGCGGGCACTAGCTAGTTCAAAATAAGTTATAGTTAAACATGTATTCTCATATCTTAAATCGATAAATTAAGGGTAATTTTTCTCTATCCACTTCTGTGATAATTTGTGAACAATGAGCGTTTTCAAAAACATATTTATTGAAATTGACAGATTTTCAATTTTCTTTCTGTCTCTCCTTACATAATGGGAACTTGCTGTACAATATACCTATCACACGAATGGAAGAGACGATGAGATTTTCAATTGAACAATGTTGAGCCATGGTCCCATAGGACGCCCCGCTGCTCAGGTGTCTGCGTGGTGGATGGGTGGAGACAGTGGGGGTCGCGATCCCAATTAGGCTGAAGGGTGAGAGATTATATGCGGCCTATTGTCCCGTGCCGTAGTCTTTCATCTTTTCTTTGTGTCAAGTTGGTCTATAAGCAAGGGACTTCCCTGGAAATATCTTCTCATTTCAACCTCCTCACAAAAGCGAATTCGTATGTTCTATATGTTCTCTGCTCCACAAATGCTCTCGATTTTTTAAAATAGTACTCCAACTACGTTTTTTTTTCAAAATTTTAGAAAATTTGATGTGAACATGGGAGGCAGACCGTCTTGGAAGAGAATTAAGTTTTTTATTTCGATTATATACGAAATCAAGAAATGCATCAAATGAATTTAACATATTGACACTTTTTACACTCATTTTACCTAGCTTTATGGTTAGATTGAATTTCATGAATTTAAACGCTGTGAAACTATACCTCGTCAATGTCTCATTAATACTGAAAGGTTTAACAAATTTGTCCCATGACTGATAAGGAGAGTTCAAGAAAAAAAAAAAAAATTAGTACACTGTTTCTTTAACGTTGTGCGATTTGTACGATGTGACACTGTTATTGGTTATTGTTAACCCGGTAACGCATTATTGTTTCGATTTTAACATTCCTATCAAGTCCAAACCTATCAATTCCGTCACATGCATATTCATTTGCTTGAAGGAAGCGGTGTAAGCGTGGACGTTTTCCAACTGTGCGTTTCAAACCACTCGAGACCAAACTCAGGGTGTTTTACCGCGGAACTAACACCAAATATATAAATCAATAGTTTTGTATAGTAATAGACTCGCATAATAAAATCATTCGTGAATAATTAATTTTGTATCAAAAATTTGTTTAAAAATATAATTTGTTGCTAAAACTTGATACCTAGCTCTGAATTCGCGATTTGATTTATTCAAGAACAGCTATTTTTACCCAGGTTTCTAGTTATTTGGTACAGCCACTTTTTTTGGTGACTTTTATTGTATGACTCTAAGATTAATTGAATCTCGGTCCAACTTATGATCAATGACGCCTCAATTAATGCGTAAGGTAATAAATTTTAGCACTCATTGTAATAAGGAAATTTATGGTCATCAATTTTTTAAGTGTAAAAATTAGTTCAGGGTATTTTCTACAAATAAACAAGATTTCCATTCTCAGGTTCTTTCCTAAAATGAAGTTACTTTGCATACAATTTTTCCAGTCGAAGAAGAAATGTAATCGAAAATGTCCTACAGTTTGTCGCCTTTTTGTGAACTACACATTTTCTAATTATCAGGTCCGTGAGCTTTTCCTACTCCTTATTCTTTTTTTCTGAAGTCAGAATGTAGAGTATTACTCTCTATTTGAGAAGAACCTCAACTCAAAAATTTGTACCCTGTGCACTGAGTTCAAGTATCTCTAACTCTTTTCATAAAACCCTCATGCCAATTGGAACATATTCCATCTTCAGAAATAACATAGTAAACAGTACAATTGCACAATGCCAATTCTCGATTACAAGATCACGGGAATTTTTGTAGGGTTACTTAAAGCTAGAAGCATTGATAATTAAAGATCACATGTAATTGAAATAAAGTCCCCTCCCAATCGTACAACTTATGTCGTGGCTTCCTTTCTCTTCTTTTGGAATATTTGTCTTAAATGCTGTTCTCTATCTTCAGTGGACAAATTCAGTAGTAAAAAACTACACAACTCCTGTATTGGATTTTCACACACTAAACTCTGTATTGGTTCCTTTCATGAACTTTACTAACCCCGAATTCTTTAACTTTACTAACCCGGAAAGCTTCTTTTTATACCGTGGATTTTGACCTTCTAAGAAAAGGAGCCAATGCCCGGTTTGTGTGACATTAATGTGGATTTCTACCAACCAATTCGTTGCGGCACGTTGATTCTATTGCAATATTTAAAAAATTTACCTCCCATCACTTTAATAATAAAATGTGCAAGTGAATATTCTCGCAGTATCAGATCGGGTAGAATGTGAGGGCAGGAGAGAGGAAGGACTCAGAGTATGATTTTAAAAAGCTATTTCTGATGTAAAAATTTAAATAATTTTACTTACTTCCTTTTCCTACCTTCTGAGTAAATTTATTTTTCATCAATATAATGAAAATAAATGTTTATTAGGTATACTCGTAATGATATCAAGCACAACATTTAAATAAATTATGAGGAAAATAATTAAGAGAGTGAGAAACGGATAAAAATAAATAAGCTTACGTTTTGTTAAGTTACAAAGAATGACAATTTCTTTATTTTACTCGTTGAGACTTCCAACATCTTGGTAATTTTCATAATTGAACGACAATCGACAAGATCTAGATGTGTAGGTCGGAACATGCCCCTAACAAGGAAAGAATGTATTAAGGGTTAAATCATTTATATATGTATGTAATTATTTGAAAATTTTATTCATATAAATTGTATCGTTTGGAAGTTTATATGAATACTGTCATTTGAGTAACTATCAGAGAGGGATGCAGCCTCAGAATTGATCTTTCCTTTCTTACGTGGAAAAACAATCCAATTCTGGATGTGATACTCACTACCACTGCTTCCAAGGATCGAATATCTTCTTATTCAAAAGATCGGATATGATGTGATAATACCTCTATGTTTTTTATGGCAGGAGAATTACTTCTTAATACACCTCATCCTGGATGCACTACCTGATACACCTCTTCTGACATTTGGTTTATGACACGAGTCTCCTGACACGTACATGTGATGCACTAGGTATACAATGGAATTCACATTTCGTATGAGGCTGAAAATCAGTACTGCAGGAAGATGATGGGATTTTGTATACTTTGAGTGGAAGAGAAAAAGAAAATGTCTTCAAGAAATTAACTTGAAAATTAAAAAATCACTATTTAAAAATCCTTGTAAATATTTCGAAAAGTTTAACAACAGACATATTTCGTAAGAGTAGTGAACATGAAAAGAAAGTTAGGAGTTACTGCAGTTAATTTTAAATTCAAATCGCTATTGCTGAATGATATCTGTTCAGTAGTGAAATGACTTACATGATATATCTGCTTAAAAGAGAGATACATAAATCACTATCGGTAGTATTTGACTCTTGACTTCTAGGAGCATTACCTAACATCTAACAAGAATATATTAATTGTACTATATCTACGCGTGTCTTTCATATCTTCTGGCGTTTGTGATAGTCGTAAACGGAGAAGCTTTTACTGGAGTTATTCCGTGTGTCATAGCGGCACTGTCTCTAGTTGAGTCATTGCCCGTTTCGGGGTATGAATTTGTGTAACACTGATCTAATATATAACCTCTACAAACATGTGTCCCGGGCAATGGTGAAGAATGCAGTGAAAGAACATTACAACATATTTCTTAGGTTTCAATGAAATAGGTTTGCGATAGTCATTTGACTGGTATAATAATTAATTAAATACTATTAAACTAGCGTATTTTTTAACATTTCTACATAACTAATTCTATAAACTCAGTCTTCATCAAATGATTTAACCAAATCTTTCTATTTTTTAACCATTCTAATCGGGATATTACGATATCTTTACTTCGTGGATTCGGTATTCTGCTCTTAGAGAATGATGGTCTTGACTATTATTGTCCTAGAAATTATTTTGTTTTCTTTTTTGTGCTCTAAATATGTAAGTTTTGTATATTTAACAAATGAAGGGAATCTTTATTACAAGGTCATAATAACAAGTGTACAGTTTTTCTTTATTGCCAAAAGTATTTTCAAGCTTATGAAATAATGTTAATTTATTTAACCTTTCATTAACTCCTTAAAAATATAATATCACAAAGCAGTTTAATGCTTTTTTATGCAATATTTAAAAAATAATTTTATTTAGGAGTATTTCTCTTCATTCTTGATGAATCGGAAGATATTGAGATAAACGTCTTGTTAATTAATGTTCTTAATTTGAATCATAACTCCTCTTCGTAGAGAAGAAATGACTTGACACTTAGTAGATCGAAAAATTTTGAAAATTGATTCTTTAGAAAATGTTTCAAATAAAAATAGTCACAGATATTCGTTGGTTAGATTTATTTAATAAATATAAGAGTAAAATACAATCCCTATCGTATCGTATTTTATTATAGATGCTGAACTCGCCCAGCTTCACTCAAGGGATTCAAATTGATCTCTTCCCGAGCACTTCACCCAATTTCATATAGTTCCTAAAAAATGGGTCCCTACGTAACCAACCCCTTACCTACGCCTCCCTGGCAACCTTGGTGACGGCTTTGTTTATGGAACTCAATGATCTGCTATTACCCACAATGTGTTTTCGCAAGAAACACGTAAATTACTGCGAGATGGGTAAAAATAAAAAATATCGTATTAGCCCGTCGAGATCTTTCAGATGATTTCACCACATTGATAAAGATCCATCAAACCATATAGATTTGTTTACAGAATAAACTGTCAAACACGCAAACACTCATCAAACACTCATTATTTTTCTTCGTATCAAACACTCATGTGGAAATTCCTCTAATGAAGAAATCTTCAATGTAGTGAGCCCAACATTATAAGGAGGACAACACACATTTAGTATCGAATCTCATATGAACCGCATCTGAATATTTCTTTTGCATTACCATAAACCATTTCCCCGAAGTTGTTCGTCTCCCAGTGCATCGTGTCAAGGCAACATCACACCTCATTCCAAGCCAACAAAGGAAATCCATTCTCAACATGTGATTTGACACGGCCAGCCGCCGCCCTCCATAACCTCACTTTTTTATTCTCAGTGACAAGCGGCGCGCCCGCAGACCGCCCACGCAGTCACTAGTGGCACCCGCAACCGCAATATTCGCTCCGTGCATGACCGGACTGGGAACTCTACGGCAACGCGCGTTGCAATCACTAAAATACCTAAAATCGGCACAAATAAACAGAGTAACATGTACTTATTGGGATTTCAAATTGAAAAACCGGCCATTTAGAGAAATGCAGTTATAATAGATGCTGTAATGCATTGCGTGTAATGGAGAAAACACTTATTTTTTTTAAAAAGACAAACTTCAAACTTAAATCATGAAAATGATGGAAAATTACTTTGATTTGTAATAAATTTTCCTTAGTATTTTTACATCGCTTTTATCTGTATTTCACGGGACATTTGAGAAAGCTATTTAACTTTTTCTGCGACGTATATCAAGAAACAGTTGTGCTCCGTTGTCATGCTTGTACATGCTCTTGTGCGTTTCAAACGAGTCAAACGGGCTCCTGAATACTGTTTGCCCTATAATATTAAATGATAAATACAAATTAAATCTTGTTTTCTCGTCATTATAATTCATATTGTTGTGTTTTGAAACAATTACACTAAATATAAAGAAAACAAATATACTTCTCCGTGGTCTGATTAACTAGGAGTTCTGGACCCACCTTAAGTTAAGCAGTTGGTCGTATGAGTTTCTCAACTATAGTACCTCGATTAATCGTGTTCGCGATTAACCGTGGTACTCTTCCGTCGAAAAAAAGAATTTCAACTACAATTTCTACTATAGAATTAATTAGTTAATTGTCCTTCAATTCACACACTTTGTACTGCTTTTATGACAAAAAATGTATTATCATATACTATCCACTATTTCCATAGTTGTACATAGATTCCTCGAAACTTAAGAGACAGACACCCTCAGATAGCAATAAAATTTTGACTTCCAGGACGTAATGAATTTGAGAAATATTAGAAATGAAGTAAGAAAAATCATTTCAAACTGCAAAAAACGAAGACTGATTACTTCATATTTAAACCCCTGATAACGTGAAATTCTCCTCACACATGTATGCATGTTTATGTACATGATACATTACATAAAGTCTCGGTTAACCACTGTGTTACTGTCGTAGCCATGTCATTATGATTGTTGATGGCATCTGACCGCGCAGACAAAGAAAGAGATACGAATAAACTTATTGTGAAAAATGCATTTACAAACTGCACATGACCACGTGGAGAACAATAATTTACTCTCCGGAAGCAAGCAAGGGACCATCCCATCAACTCCGTTCAAAAGCTGTAAGGGAGAGGCGGATTTAACAGTTCAGCACACTCCTAAGGTAAAATTTATAAAAACAAAGATAAAAATAAAAAAGTAATATAGATACTTCCACAAACTTCTTTCATCGACTTATTCTCACGATGCCTCGACTGTCAGCTTCTGCATTATGGCAACGTTTAGGAACTACTCTCCCGCTTTCGTTTCTCACTTGAAATTGTTGTTCACTCGAAGTCCCTGACTGCTTCCTGAAAACTAATCTTTTTTTTCTAAAATGCGTTTCCTCCTGTGTTTCTGAAATGTCAAGGAACCATCTAACAATTAGTGTAGATCATTAAATCACAATAGAAAGCAAAAATCTAAGAGTTTACTCATCGTCGGCTCAGAACAGTGCCGAGGGGAGATACGATGCTATTTGCTGTACATGTCGCGCGTTCTCCTTTGGACTACTGCGCACTCGAAACCACATGCCATCGTCAGTGGCTACTGCTACAGAACAAGCGTATAAGCATACAGACTTACATAATATATCATTCAAGTGATCCAATCTACCTAATATAACTGTAAGACTAACGACGTTGCGTTTGAAATTAGGTTGGTTATTCTTTAGTGACTGCTCCGAAATGAGAGCACCCACACATTCGACGCTGGTACCCCTGGTGGTGTGTTTGAATCATTTATTTATTTATTTATTTATTTATTTAATTATTTATTTATTTAATTATTTAATTATTTAATTATTTATTTATTTATTTATTTATTTATTTATTTATTTATTTATTTATTTATTTATTTATTTATTTATTTATTTATTTATTTATTTATTTATTTATTTATTTATTTATTTATTTATTTATTTATTTATTTATTTATTTATTTATTTATTTATTTATTTATTTATTTATTTATTTATTTATTTATTTATTTATTTATTTATTTATTTATTTATTTATTTATTTATTTATTTATTTATTTATTTATTTATTTATTTATTTATTTATTTATTTATTTATTTATTTATTTATTTATTTATTTATTTATTTATTTATTTATTTATTTATTTATTTATTTATTTATTTATTTATTTATTTATTTATTTATTTATTTATTTATTTATTTATTTATTTATTTATTTATTTATTTATTTATTTATTTATTTATTTATTTATTTATTTATTTATTTATTTATTTATTTATTTATTTATTTATTTATTTATTTATTTATTTATTTATTTATTTATTTATTTATTTATTTATTTATTTATTTATTTATTTATTTATTTATTTATTGATTGATTGATTGATTGATTGATTGATTGTATAATATATAGGAAACAGTAGAACATACTGAAAATGCCCGAATCTTAAATTAACAAAATTTATATTGCTATATCTACCATGTATCCAACAGTTTGACAAAGTATAAAATTATTTTAAGTTGTTAACAATGAACAGGTAGGCCACTACAATGATTAATATATAAAGTGAACAGGAATATACAGTAAATAATGTATGCAAAGATTTACAAATATAATTCCAATTCGTACAGACATAAAGTGTTTCTATCTGGAATGTTTTGGAGATGTAATGATTTTTTGCTTCTGCATTCTTTTCAGGGCGCTGATTACGAATTTCAACTTTGTCTCCTCAAGACAGTTCGAGAAATATGAAAAAAATATCAAAATATTCGCGATTTTTTTTTCCAGAAAACTGTGCACTATGCGACGAAAATTTTATTTGTAAAAAAATGTACTACAACTTACACCCATTCATTTTTCCCTCAATTGACGTACAGGTCGAAGGCGTTGAATTTATTACTCCAGAATTGAGGAAATTTTGGTCTGTGGAAGTCTGAATTGTGGAAGTTGTTGAAGAAAACTGAAATTATGCTCCATTGTGTACTTTAAGATGCTGATTTCGATTTTTGACTTTTTCACTTCAAACAAATTCAGAAAGTATGAAAAAATATCGAAGAATTACAAAAAAGTCGGGTTTTTAGTTTTCCTGTTTATTGCAGAAAACACGCATGTTTCAATGAAAAAAATATTTATTACAGCAAGAAACTAGGCAAAAATTCCTTAAATTTATTCCTATGATAAAATTTAAAAAAAAAACAAAGATAAAAATAAAAAAAGTAATAGAGATACTTTTGCTCTGTCCACAAATTTCTTATTCTGTCAGGAGAATAGTATTCGATAGGGAAACTTTTATTCACAACGACTAGTAAAATGATGGTTATCAGGCGAGGAAAATATTTTCCTTTGGATACAACTCGTTATACTTGGAGCGGTTTTTTAAATCCACGCTGCACTAAGAATATTCTCCATATTTTACTTTTTTTGTCTCGTACTATGGTTTCCACGGAATTTTCGATATTTTAAATTCGGATAAAATTGTAATTTTTCTAAGCACTATTAGTTGCAACATCAAACGAGTAATTTGGGATAATTTTTGTCTTATATTTCATAAACAAATATGGAGTTTAATAAGTTTTTGTGTTCCCCGTAAAATTATATTTTTGACATTTGGAATATTTTCCATTTAAACACCTGAATTCGACACCGCGAAAGACTTTATATCTGGTATGGTGGTTTTCATTACATCTAGCACTCTCTTGCCCTTAAGTCCGCGGCGTTGCTCTTACCTTGACTTTTGCAGCACGCAGGCGGTTATTCCGGAGATGCCTTCCAATGCACCGAAGCGCCGCCTATTGACTGCAAACTTCCTTCTAAGTGCTCGTACTGTAGGTTAGTGGGGAGTATTTCGTGGAGGATGGATGGTAACCCTAGATCTTCGAGAATTGAATGTGAAGCGTGCAAAATCAAGTATTTTCTCTGCAGATCCAAAATAAACTATAATCCCTACTGTGTTGTGTGTGTGAAGTGATCAGTTAACGGATTCAACGTGGCACAAAATTTAAGTTCAAAATGCCTAAGGCGTCAAGTGTCGTACAAGTACTACAATAAAATCTGAAAAACCTTTCAGCTTTTAAAATTTATAGTTCATACATTAAAAATATCGTACATGTCCATTCTAAGTACTTACACATATGATGCGTGATTGCGGAAGGGACATTTTTGTAGATATGATTTATGATTTTCAATTTTACTGAGCATAATATGTTTTTTTAGTAGAGTACTTTTAAAATAATAACGTTAAATAATTTTTTAACTTTATTTTGTACTTTTTGGAATTATAATTTGTTTAGATTAGTTATTAAGACAAATAAATAGCTTTCTCATAGGTGTGACACTACAAATTTTTTCCAACATAAAATATAATATAACCAAATAGCATAAATACCATTGCCTCCCTGTGATATATCTCCCAATTGCATAATCATTCCTTGAGGAGCGATGTAATGATAAGAAAATTTCTACGCTGTGATACCAAAAATATATATATGCGTACCTTTACACTAAACTATAAACACGGATTGCTTTTCTGAGGACGTTTCTCGGAAATATTTCGACGAAAGTCGTTATAAAATTGTGATGATGGTGGTATGATTGCAATAAGTATGTGTTATGTGGTGATGACAGTCCGATGAATGATTAATATAGGATATACAGCCCCGATGCAGAAAAAATAAATATTTTGAAACGTTTACGTCTATAAATATTACGTCTATATATAGCGTAATAATATTTTTGACCTTATCTCAATTACTCCAAACTAATAAAGATAATGTAGTTGTTATTAATCTGCTCCGAGTTTCAGTGACAGATGCATCCTCATGACAGAATCTCCGTCTTCGCACCTGCGACTATTCACGCGCCTCTCACGACGACCCTTCCCTCGAGAATTACGAATTCAATGGAGATCATAAACAAGTGTTGTGTAATTTAAAACTTGTCACAATATAATGAATCTTTCACACGTCGAGGAGCGCCGTGCACCCGGAGGCAGGTGGAGTACTTGCTACGGAGGGCCGAGAGAAGAAGGGTGGGCGTTCTAGGGCAGACAGCGGCATCCCATTAAGTTCTTAATTAACCTAGAAACACTGGTATACCCACTGCGTGAAGATGGGAGGCCATTCTCTGCGCTGGGTCTTCACTTTCTCTGACAGCCGAAAACGCTTGGGTCACGATAATCGGAAGGATACGTTGCTTGCAACGCCTTCCTCGAATGAAACAGCCGCGAAATACGGAAATAGAATGCAATACTTTCGACAATATTATCTGTTTATAATATGAATACAGATAAAGGATTTGTGTGCATCATGTTTCGGATGTTTACTGTCAGCTGATACGATAAAATGTGTATTAATATAATTCACTCCCTTCAGGATTTTGATCTGAGACATGTACTGAGTAATGGAGGAAGAAAAGTGTACCTCTAGAACTCCAGCTGGAAAATCGAATTACGTTTTGTATTTAAAATGTGATGGCTTGCTGAATGTTCGTACAAAACAAGAGATCACGGAAATTTTGCCCGCGGAAATACTTTTGATATCAATTTCTTAAATTCTTTCTACTTCGTGCTTTTGGAAAACCTTGACTCGCACCACTTAGAATTGATTGAGGAATTTTTTTTAATGATTGAGGGATACTTTGCCTTCATACCCATGCAGATATATTTGACTTCTTTTCTTATTCAAGTAAGTATGGACCAATAATTTTAATTAGCTAATAACGAGTGGATTATTAAATATGTGAAAGTATGGAAATGTAAACGTAGACTTTCGCGGCCAAAGTCTATTTGTATATTGTTCGTCCATGACAAACCACATCTCAGTAGACAGAGTACGACCGCGGCTTATATATGTCTCCGACATTGCCCTGAAGAAGACCACAGCAGTAAGCTGAAACTTATATGTTCTATCTACTGAGACGTGGTTTGTCAAACAAGTATATATGAAAATATTGTCGATTACCAGCAAGTACTAACGTTGTTCATCGCAGATTGCTATGACTCTTGATATCTGCCGCTTGTTACGACCAGATGCAGATCATGCAATCTCATTTTTGACAAGTGTATAGTATGTATATCTATGTGTGTTTCTACGGATCATTACTTCCTGTACCATTGCTCGTCATATTCAAATAAAGGCCACAAAAAAAACAGTTCACAATGTGGTTTGAAGACGCTGATTTATTATTCTACTCAATATTTACCACTAGGAAATTTTTCATAAGGGTCGTGTAATCTTCGCAGTCAAGTTCCAGCGTGATGGTGGAAAAATTATGCAGTCCGCCCCCTTAATCAAGCGTAACGAAACGAATAAATGTGTGCATTCTGGATCAAATTTCGATGAGGAGTTATTTGTTTAGTCATTCCTGTTTGGTTGCTCTGGGAGAAACACCATTCTTATAGAGAAAAAGCAAAGGAAGTCAACCCATCAGTGGAGGAAGAAAAATATGTGAAAAATTGAAATATCACATTCCTTCGTTAATCCACGACATGTGGTTAAACATGTCAATCACTTCAGCAGGAAGTTTTCTCCGTTTTATGACAACGAGGATTCAAGCGTTTGATTGGATGAAATTGATCAATGTGAGAGCTGAATCATGCTTTCGTTCATATCTTGGATAGAAAGTCTTTCACACTCGAATTGAATCCTTGAAAGCTGGCCTCTATTGAGAAGACGCCTTGTCAGCTCTAACCATATGGACGAGCTCTCATGAAACTTTTCTTGCATCATTTGATCTGCATCATTTGATCGAGAAAGCATTTGAACAATTGACAGTGTATTGAAACAGGGTGCCGTTGTCATGGTTGGAAAGTTAAGCTCTCTGCTATTCTTTTTATGAAAGGTTGCGTCCGTAAGCGACGATCAAATTGTGTTAATCGACACAGTTCAACTTTCGAGTACTTAAACGGGTTCATGTGATTCAAAATTACGTTACTGAATTTACTTAAATTGTATCCAGAAAATTTCAGAATGAATGATAATCTGAATTATCTCAGCATTGGAGTGGTTTAAATCCCTCAATTCCTTTATGATTGATTTTATAAATCAACATTCACATGATAATTACAGTCACACAAAGCTATGGTGATAAATTATTATAAAGGAGTGGATAACATGTTTATTCTATTTTTTGATACGTAATCTTGAATTCATTTTGTTCCACATATTAACAAATATAATATTAAATTTTAAATAATTACTATTTTTGTTGTCGAAATTGTTGACGAGAAAATTGTATACGTCCTTTTCAGTGCACAAATAACGCAGCTTTCGCTTCGGAGTGTCATGGAACCCGTTATTTAATCGTTGATCCCTCAGTTCAAAAGAGCGACTGATCGAAGTATCGCCGACCGTCAAGTTGTCTGTGCAGAAGCGCGTCTTTGAATCGAATTAATTTGCGTATCGTGCCGCTCGGCGCGCTGACGCGACGCTCAATTTGTCCCCGCGATTGGCGGAGGACGCCTGAGTCGTGCAGGAATCGGAGACGTGATCCAACCTCTGGGAATCATTTCCTTGCCAACGGTCAACGACTGCATTATCTCAACTTCCGGGTTACGCTGGACTCGACTTCAGGTCTAGATGGTGGGTATAACCGATCATATAGGAAGTACAAAACGACCTTATATTGCAGACAATTTTATTCTTCTTAATTTCTTACGTGTGCACCATCTACACTTGCAAAAGATTTAAAACATATTATTAGTAGGAGACGTATATCAAACTAATAATCGATCAGAGACACAAGTACCTAATTGAAGAGGCACACTTCCGAGGATGGCATTATCGACAGAACACCTGACATTTAGGTTCATTAACAAAATAATACTCATGATTGTAAACAGTATAACTGAAGTCTCGAACTAATAACATATTTCATATGAATCTGTTTACCATGAGGACACCATGTGGAATGATATTACGGGCCGTTAATCGTCCCTCTCACAAAAAAGTATGACATAAAAATTGTAACTATACGATCCATACAACGTGTGAAATAACTTAAAATTTTACGTATGTGTCAAATTTCTGATACCCTCAAATTTTCAAATGAATATGAGGCATTTAATAATTCAGTATCAACGTATCTATAAAAATCTATATCACTATAATAAAACGTCAGTTATTGTTCGAATTTCTAGTGTTGTCTACAGGACACGTGATTAGGTATATCTAATAACAAATTTCCAAATAGTCGTCACAAGGAAGGAGTTGGCAAGTTTTTTTTTTTCTTGGTGCTTCTAAACGGTTTGGACCTCCTGTATAGGATATCGTATATGATGATCATGGTACTTAACCAATTAGGTTGTCCTCCTGAATTTCGTTTCAAATTTGATTACGAGAATTGCGCAGTTCACCACATTTACTTCCTTGTATTAATCAAGAGGTAAAAAACAAAATATTACGAGTCAATTAAAAACAGTACTTACTCTCAATTGTACAATTCTTACCCATTCTGATAGGTTGAATACGGATTAGAAAGACGCTAAAACAATATAACATAGGATCAGGGGCGAATCTACATCGTTATCAAGGGGAGGGCTAAATTTTATAAATATTATTGTAAATATTGTTTTAAATATTATTACAAATATTTAGCGATTTTGTATTTTAATATAATACATCAAAACATCATTAACAATTCATTAAATAGTGACAAATTTTATTAATTGTTTAAAATGGGAAATACATATTAGATGATAAATATCAATTTCAATATTATCTGTTGAAAGTTCAGGTCCAATGGGGAGGGGGAGCTATAGCCTCCTTAACCCCCCACCCCCATAGATCCGCCACTGTATATTATCATGATATATGGGGTCATTACACTCAACGCGATAGAGAAATATTCTGATTCTATTTTGAACTCACTATGCGGCGACGGTCCTCAATGACCGGTGAGATGCTTCGAATGCATAAAGAACGAATTAATAAAACAATTTCTTGGAATGGAAATTTTCCAAAAACCTGGAAGGGATTTAATTTTTATTTTAGGAGTATTTGGGGAGTTTGACGGATGAATTCGGAAGTAAGGAATTTATGACAGAAAACTGTAAATCGTTACTAGAAAACTTTTTGTTGCACATTTAAGCGCTTGTGCGCGGATTCTCAATTTATTTCAGAGATCGGAATTTCTTTCAGAAACCAATATTAATCCATTTTTCAATATCCGACGAGATGTATCAAGTTAAAAAATGTCGACTGTGTAAAACAATATGTTGACCCAGAAATTTTCCAAAATACCCGGACGAGATTAAGTTCTTTTTAAATTTTGGATAAATTTGAAAAGTTTGTCGTTTTAACTTGGACTCAAGGAATTGATTGCAAAAGACTACAAACCGTTAGTATGTAAAGAAAACTTTTGGATGAGTACAATACACGTGATCAGGTACTTCTAATAACAAATTTCCAAATGGTCCTCACAACGAAGGAGTCGGAAAGTTTTTTTTTCTTGGTGCTCCTAATTGGTGCTCTTTAGAAGTAAGTTTTTGATTTTTTTCAGTAAACTGGATATATATAGGTCTATCTAAAATTAATCTATTTATCAACAGTTTGAAAAAAATCTATTTATAATAGACGAAATATTTCACATGCAAAAATGGTCAATTTTCTAAAATAATTTTTACTGGAAAATTATACAAAAATACCAAAAATTGTGATATTATAAAATTTCAAATTTATGGATGTGTGTGTATAGGTGTAAGAAATCGGTTGTAAAATTTTTTATACATGTGCCATGTATAAAATTGATTTAATTGAATTTTATATATTTGTGAATTTTGTATACTTCGTGGAAGGAGTTTGCAGAGTCTGTACTAGATGGTGCAGAATGCAGTATTTTAGAAGTTGTATTTTTTAGAGTTCTTCTGTTGCACTAAAGTACGTATTTGTGTGAATTATAAATTTTTGCATTCAATTCACCTAGTGGTTCTATGCTAATTGGAAGCTACAGTAACTACTTACCTCAGGTTTTCAATTGGGGATAATAACAGATTGAAGAAAAAATGTTAAGATTAGTCACTAATATGAGAGCAAATTGATTGAGAGTGGTTTGCGATGTGCAGTTAATTAAAAATTTTAGTTGAGGTTCTATGTTAGGTCACGCGAGTCTCAATCTCTCTAGGTAAGTTTCTTGTAATACTAATGACGTATGATTCAGATTTCAATCAGTAACTTTTCTTTCGAATTTGAGAATTACACTGAATAACATTAATCTTAATTGGTTTTTTATGTATATAATTTTGTCTCTAGTGGTATGTCGTCATGGTGTAACCGCGCTGACCTCGTGACACCAGGATCCTCGGTACATCCCGCTCTAAGAAGTTTTCATTTTGAACATTATTTTATCGCGTTCGGTGACGAGTTACCTGGGGAATATTTGCTATGAAATCTGTGTTTTACCAAGATTTATTTTCGTTTCAACTTTGCTCAAATTTGCTGATCAAATTTCCCATTTTGTCACAGAGAAGAGTTTCACGAAGATTTCAAATGAAAAAAATCTTTTACCGTAAGAGTATTAGTTATTACGGTAGAGTATTATGGTAAGAGTGTTGTTTCGGCACTAAACCGCCATCCTTATTGGAGTTTTGCTGAGTTCACTCAATCGCTTAAGGTATTACACCAGGATGGTCCCTAGTTTTGCTTAAATGTAAATACGATCCTCCCAATTCTCATCTTGCATTATAAAATGTGAATATTTTAAATGGTTAGACGGAAGAGCAGACCGGAAGGTCTGGGTCTCGGCAGAAAAAAGAAATTTTATTATTATTATTATTATTATATACGTATAATACGATGACGATCATTCTACCCAGTGCAGTTTTTCCTTACCAGTTGTTGCCGGGACATCGAAGAGGTCTCTCCGATTACGACACCCCTAATGTTAAAGAGGACTGCTGCGGTTACTATCGACATATCATTGGGGAAAAACTGGAATTCGACCACATATCTATTTCCCAGAAAGTCGTAGATGAAACCAAGAAATATAAGAGCCCTGTGTCCAAAGATACCTCATAGACTGGGTCCAGAGATGGGAGTAATTAAACCCTTCTCAGTATAATGTGTTTCACGTATAGTACAGATAACGTGACGTCCGCGATTCCAGTCATGAGGAAAGAGAGATAGGTAGTGGGATAGTGAGACCGTTAATCCTATTGAGCTGGAGTGTCGTTAAGTTTTTCGTTCCTTCCATAGGATTTCTATAGGGAAAGCTCTTGAGGTTCGTTCTTGTGGTGATTGTCCCGAGTTCGTTTCCGTGTCCAAAGTAGATGAAAAATCTTGAGAAGATGTGGGGAGAAACGGAAGGTGACAGTGACCGTTAAGCCGAGTGACTGCGGCATTTCGCTGTCACACGTTATTGATCGGTTTGCACATTCTAAGTCCCCCGAAAATGAAAAACCGTTCGTAATTCTCGCCGAAGAGCTTCAACTATCAATGTGTGGAAGAATATATCGATTTCAAGAAAATTTTATATATATAATATGAATACTTAAAAAATATATACTAAGAATACTTAAAAAAAATATACCGTACAAATGATTTCTACCATACAAAAGGGAAGTTCATAAGTTCATAATACTGTGTTAGGCGTAACTACTTGCAAAAAAAAGATTGCATTCAATAGTTTGCTTACACTTCATCGTGTAAGGTACGACTAACAAATGAAAAAAGGCATTAAAACACATTTGTAGTTAAAAGAAAAATTTAACGAAAAAATTATTTTTTCGTGGAAAAGTAATAAGAGTTTCAACGTCCATCAAGAGAAGAAAGTTCTTGTCACGACATAGTACATCTTCCCGAAATTTTAATTATACGTGTAACTATATGAACATTTTCTCATTTTCGTAGTTTCACTATAATATTAAAATTTGAAGATTGAAAGTTCTCAGCAAGTTCATATTCCGATGGACATGCTAGTTAACCGTATTTTAGAAATTCTTCATGATCAAGTTTTTTATAACAAAAAATATTAAATAAATTATTGTTGTACTCGCTTCAACAACCCATTTCCAAACCGATTGATTATTATCTTTCGCCTATGTGTACATCAGAAAGAGGAATAAACACACTCGTTTCGTAATGATAGTATAAAAGCACGATCGACTACGTTACTCCGATCAACGAGCGATATTATGACAGTGGCCCCAAGGGGCAACTGACATTTCTACAACAGTCCACATGTGATGATGTTTCTTTCGTTTGCCCGAAGCTCTAGGCCACTTGAGTAGGAGTCATCATCGCACTAAACTTTATATCCAGGCTCTCTTAAGACTGAAAAAGCGTAGGTAGAATTAAATCACTAAAATATCTTAAATCGACCTAAATAAACAGAGTAACATGTACTTATTGTAATTTCAACTTGAGAAACATATCTCACTGTCTATTTAAATGAAATAATTGCAATTACAATTGATGGTGAAATACATTGCGTCTTATGGAGAAATATATTTTTATATAATAAAACCAACTTTTAAATGACGAAAGTGATTGAAGTTTACTTTGATTTATGGTAAATTTTTCATAGTATTTTTACATCACTTTTATCTATACGTCACCGGACATCGGACAAAGATATTTAACTTTTTCCGAGGTGAGATGCATGAATCACGAAACCGTTGTGCTCGGCCGCCATGTTTGTACGTACTCAAACGAATCGAGTGAGTGTCTGAATATTGTTTATACTACACTATAAACTGCTCCAGTGAAATTAAACCGTATTTTTTCATCATTATTATTCTTGTTGTTGTGTTTTATGACAATTGCAATAAAAATAAAGAAAACAGTTATACATCTCAGTGATTTGACTCACTTGGAGGGCTGGTCCCACCTTAACTCATCCCATTGCTCAAGATCACTAATCCCTTGCGTGTATTCGTTTAGTACTGCTCTGAATGGTAAGCTGATGTTGTTTGACTGCGGCGCTGGCATTACAATTGTAGATTCTTCGCTCCCAAAATACTGCCCAGTGGAAGTGTGTAGGTTCGATCCTCGCTCTGCCAAACCAGTGAGAATTTCAGTTGGAGTTTTCCTCACCTATTCCAGAACAATGACTGTTCGGTATCTTACACTGCATTGCAACTCAGAATCTTTCCTTCCAGCTTCATTTGCCCAAATCATGAAGTTCGTAGGAAGAGCGTAATTCTCGAACTCAAAATAATTTTTAAGTTGTACACTACTGATAACATAAAAGGGCCCAAATTTTTTTCTAAGTCCCACGCTCTGACCAGTTTTGGATCTGTTAGATTTGCAACGCCTCCCTCCTCTTGCTTCACATTCGACAGGGGAAGTTTCGTTCGACCAATCGTAGGTCTATTTGAAACGGCGCCCATTTTTGGAAATCGTGCGGCGGGTAAATCGTAACGAGATAAAATGTTTCATTACACCGCTATTAAAGAAATATTTTGTATTTTTTTATTATACACATTTTGGACTTCTATAACAAAAATATTCTGTATATTCTTGACTTCAATAAACTTTACCATTCTCTATATTTAAACGACATCTCGAGATTCGTTGTCTCGCAAGGTCTTCATAGGCAATGTAAACGATATTAGAGTTTCTGTAAAAAACGTTTGCGTAATACTGTGATAAAATATAGTTTTTAAGAGAATTTGAATATAATTGCAAGATATCGTATGGAATTGGTATAATTGGAATCACAAATTACTTATAAATATTCCTATAATTTCTTATATTTATACAGTGAAGTAAAGAAATCAAATCTCATTGCCTACAAATGATGTGTATTGTCGAAAGTAATTTCACATAATTTGCGATTCTCTTAAGTTTTTCATATATGTGAAAAGGAATTAAATAAATATAGAAAACGTTTGTCTCAAATATGAACTAATAACACAAAAGTTTAATTCTCGAGTTATAAATAATATAAAACTACTTAAGGAACAAATAAATTACATCTTCTAGTGACATATTTATCCACGATATAACAATTTGGTAGTAATCGTGCAACATAAAAAAATAATCAGAGATCAATAATATGAAAACCTCGTTGACGATTTTTTTTTTACAATTGAAATACTTTATATAATCTACATACTTAACTCACTCCTCATTTATAATGTTAGTATCGATATTCAGTATTATTTATTGATTTCTAGAGCGGGGAACGAACATTGTCATTTAGAAACATTCTATGCGGGTAATAACTTTTTACGAAGCAACATGGATGTTACATTTGTGATGATAAACGTATTAGTCAGACATTCAGTATAATATTTACAGTAAATTTAAATCGATCGAGGCAGTTAACAAGGTCGTATTTAGTTTTATATGTTAAGTTATTGTAAATTGTAGTTCCCCGTATTCCTGATTCACTGTCATATTCTAAGGACTTGTTATTTTAAATCTAGAAATCTTCTCCAATTAACGTAACATTTTGCCGTCAATTCAACAGAGAATTTCATATTTTCAGAAAGTGTTCAACAAATATGGGATATTATACGAAATATGTTTTTTCATTGTTATATTTATATTACTTATGCATAATATTTTAATGGCGTTCTACTTTTTACTGGCTGTAAAATTAGAAATTTAGATCGCTGAAATTTTCCTCTCGGACAAACGACGAAGGCGCTAATGACACTTAATTTCGTTTAACAAATAGAAGAAACTTTTATATTTGATTGTCAAATGATAGAGCAGGAACAACGAAGAGATTTCTAATGAAACTCGCGGAGAGGAATACATTTTAGTTTTATGTTAGTGTAATATGCATTATGTCTCTGAAAGGCTAAACCTTCACAACATCTAGGGTTTTATTTTTTCCTTTTTAATGTTTGTAGAAAAAATAAATTTATCTACAATAACGTAGTGTAATAAGAAAAAATACAAAATAAGAATACAGGTACCCTGAAGATGATTCTAAACTAGCATCACAACATCGACCATGCACGATTAAATTGCAATAGACTGTTTAACAAAAAATAAAGTAATTGCTTGTTTATAATGAAATTGCATAATTAATAGAGCATATACCTTTTTCTTCAGTAAATATTTTTCTCCAAATGTATAATGTTGTAAATCTAGATGCTATATGAATAAATATTTATTGAAAATATGGTTTAGATATATATTAGACCCGTTTCCTACTCAATATTTTTATTAAATTAATTTTTAATACTTGGGGTATAATTACGAACTCGTGAATTTCTTTTAGTATCATTGTTTTCTTTAAATATAAATTATTTGGTTTTAAATTCAATATAAATTTTTTTTGCACATGTTTATTGAAATTTTGAAGAACTTTTCTAAATTCCTCGTAAAATATATCATTGAACACTTTCATTTACACATGAAGAAACTAAAATATCGAAACTTAAAGAGAACATGAATAGAAATTATTTTATAGAAACTTTGTCGTCTCGTCGGCAGATGAACTTTGTCGTAAACTGCCCTGCCACTTTGCCATGTATGTCGTAATGCTACGTTGCCTAATTGACAATTGTTCAGCGTATGTTTTAAGATTTTCCTAAGCAATGTGAGAGCATGAATTAAGGTTTCGTTCATTACAGCTCCCAAAAAGATATTACGAGCTGCATTGTGGTATAAACCATTTACAAAAATCAGTTTACAAGTGTCACTGAGATTCGAAACCACCTTGTGGTGACAGAACATTCATAGCAGTGCTTTAGTGTTCTCAGCCAATTACACTTTTATTGGAGTAGGTAAAATGTCTGTTGAAAAATTCGAACAAATAAATAGCCACTCAAGTCTGCGTGTTTTAGTCGGTTTGACAATGAATGACATTCTTTTTTTCTTGCATTGCCTCTTGCAACACCGCGGGATTTAAGATTTAATAGAGTTATACATAATATAATTAATTGAGTTGAGAGTGCAATTACAATTAAAATTATTTTATATGATACCAGAAATTTGTAATATTTGTAATAACAAAGTGAAATTATACTTTGAAAATAAATTGACGTCATCCTCAAAATTATACTTTGTGTTCAATGATTTATTTTACGAGGAATTTAGAAAAGTTCTTAAAAATTTCAATAAACATGTGCAAAAAAATTTTATATTGAATTTAAAAGCAAATAATTTATATTTAAAGAAAACAATAATACTAAATAAATTCACGAGTTAGTAATTATACCCCAAGTATTAAAACTTTATTTTAATAAAAATATTGAGTAGGAAACGTGTCTAATATATATAAAAATCATATTTTCAATAAATATTTATTCATATAGCATCTAGATTTACAACATTATACATTTAGAGAACAATGTTTACTAAAGAAAAAGGTATATGCTCTATTAATTTAAACTAACAGTTTTCGTAGCAATAAAATAGCAATCGCATAGTCCAATTTTACTAAGCTCCATAAACTCAAATTCCCCCTCTACAGAGTAACACGAGGCCGTCTGATCAGATAAGGTATTTCAAATCTTTCTTCTTATAGTCGTAGATGAAAGAAATAATTTCAACCAGGTATACCTAGAAAGAGGGAGAACTTGCGCAGGTGATTTAAACTTTCGCTTTACATGAACGCAAAGGCTACTTCATTTGAAGGTTAAAGTATACAGGCGTTGCAAACCTAACTGATCCAAATCTGGTCAGAGCGTGGGACTTAGAAAAATAAATGGGCCCTTTTATGTTATCAGTAGTGTACATAGAGAAATAGTGATATCGTGATGATTTCTCGTTTCCGTTATTGGTAATAAGACACTATAAATGAACGTTTTCTATTATAGTTCAAATAAAATACGAGTTAGTTTGCGGAGTGATGAGAAGACACTGTTGCTAGTTCCTGCGATGTACACTCATTGTTCCCTCGCATAGTCGCTGGCAAAATTGTGGGCTGGTGATTACAGCTGTTATTCGCCCAGGCGGTGACGAGCTCCTGTGACCACATAGTATTACCGCTACGCAGAATCCTATTCTAGCTCTTTCCAGACTTTGATATTCGTATTCTCTATATTGAGATATTGTTATACGTAGACACTTCTCTGACTATAAGTGTTCAATTATTTTGAGAAAATGTTGCAGAACATAAAATTTCAAAATATTACGAAACAATTCACATTCCAGATAATTAACTACTGCACTGACTAGTACACGCATTCTTACTAACTAAAAATCGAATGAAAATAGGTTAAGATTGGATAGGTGATCAATAGCTTAGCCCCCTCCAAAAATCGAAATTGAGGTTTTCTTTCTTTACGTATAGATTTTATTTTGTCTATGCGTCAGTATTCTACACAAGGTCGTACTGACTGCTACGTGGTTTTCTACCATTTCAAAAATTTCGGCTCACCATGTTTTATTGATATTTAAATTAAATTTGATTAAATTAAATTAAATAGTTTATTTATTATTCACCAAAAACACCCGACCTGATGTGATTAAAACGATGGAATGTAAATTTTGTAAACGAATTTGGAAAGTTTGTTTATGTATCAATTACGTGTTCCACCCAGCGATCGTCAAGTAACCGGGTGGGTTAATACGCTCTTGATTATAAAATTTAATTTAGATTCCTTTCATGCTTCTTTCTCTGAATTAGTCAGTAAAACTGATCAAAGAAATGAATACAGGTTACATGCTTTTATTGTCTATGTACTAATAGAGAAGGATTAAAAGTGAAGATGAATAAGAATAATTTTTGTACTTCTCTAAACCGCAAATAGCTTCACATCGGGTGCGTTTCAAGAGCAAGGCAGCTTATCAGCTGCATCTGCGGTGACACCGCGGTGTTTCCCGACAATGACGGTAGGGTCGCGACCTTTGAGTCACGGAGGAGAGCACTGTGTCCCAGAACGCAGTGTCTCACAACACAATACCAATATTACTAAATGTATACGTTAAAGAACTTGTTAAATTCCTCATCGAAAGTTGGCAGATTCGGTGGCGGACAACTACAGAGGGATATTAACGTATAAATACATTCCAAATGTAGAATTTGCGCATAAACATCGGATGTGTTTTAAGTTAAATAAGTATGTAAAAAAAAAAGGTATGTAATAGAATTCATGAAAAAGGGTGACAATTTCGGAAATTCTTTGCGGGAAAGAAGGGTACGAGAGGAAAGTGATTGTACGTGTGGGGAGAAGGAATAATATGCAAGGCATGTGAGGTGAGATTGCCCACTCTGTAGAAGGAAGAGGGTAGGTTACTTGCAGTATTTGAAAAAAAGAATTTGGAGGATAGATGATTTGGAGCGACTGATAAAGACGAAGGAGAGTTATGTAGATATGTAGGATTCGGTGACACAATTGGAAGTTATACGAGATTTGAGTCGAGAAGAAGAAAGAAACTGAAAGGAATGGACGAATCAAGTACAGAGATGTGAGGAAAGGATAACATCATGGATAGAAGATTATGCGCCCGACTCCCCTTGGCGGAGATGGAAGTAACTGAAGAGTGAAGTTGACTAAGAGGTTTCGCGACAAAAGGTCCAAAATCCAGTAGCGACAAAACTCCACAAGTCAGATAGAAGATCCTTCCGGCTTATCTCCGGTGAGGAGGGGGATGGCTGTAGTACTTAGTCTGGTCCCGCTGTTATATTAATTTCCTATTCAGAACGTCCTGTACAAGTTCCTAAAAAATAACCATTAATATCACATATCTTAGTAACGTATCATTTTTCTTGTCTAAGATACACGAGTAAAATAAAATTCGAGTCATATTTCTACGATGTCTAGTTACTGAGATAATCGACTATCTTGTGTACTCCCGACAATGTTAACTCTTCATTCGATTTTTCACGATTTATTCGCTTATAAAAAAACATTAAATAAAACCTTTTTAGAAAGGTTTGAGGGGATATCTAGCATACCTCACTCCTGATTTGGTAAGTTAAGCACGGTGCGAACAATACATGTTTCTAAGATAACAGATTTTTGGATCTTGGAAATAAGTTTTTTGGGATGCAAATTTTTTTTTTCAAATTGTTTTTCAGGTTCTTATTTATGAGGCCATTTTCTGTAACAACGATTGGTAGAATTTCTTCACTTTCGAGTTTATAAATGTCTTTATATTCTATTGAAAGTGGGACGTATATTGAGATCTTATCCATTTCTGCTTTGGCAATGTTTTGATCTGCTGGATGGGTGACATAAACGATGAATGCTTTTTGCTCCCTGATATAATATTATGTAGTATAATATCTGGTGTAATAACTAGGACTGTTTCATCTGTGTGTATTGGTACGTCATAACATAGTTTAAAATCTTTGTTTTCTATTGTAGATCGTGCTTGGTATTCATAATAGGGAGTGATCATTTCAGCTTCTTCTGTTAAAAGTCCGAATCTTGTTGCAATAGATTGGTGTATAATGTTAGCAGTCAAGTTATACTGTGTGTTAGCTAAATTTGTACGTACATCCTGTGGTAATGTGAACTATTGTTTCTAATGACAAGTGACAGATTCTACTTTTCTCGATAACATCTTGCTTTTCAATATACTTTTTATAGTTGTTGATTGCGATGACTTGATCCTGGATTGCTTACACGAATCCCTCTGTCTCTCCAAATAGAGCCCCATCTCTGAACCATTGCACTGATGCATCGGGATCGGCATTTTCAAGAGTATGGAGAGTTTGGTCTTCCACGCATTCAAACTGTCCTTGAATGTAATGATAGTAGAATAGTTTTATTATTATTATTATTATTATTGAATATTAATTTTTGCTGTTCGAAAGAATGCCGTCTCCTAAACATCGACTATTGTATATATTTGACTGATTTTTTTATAAAATGATGTCTTTAATGCCTTGCAAGAGCAGCACATCTTTACATTTATAAAATTTCGAAGTGTTTTCCTGACGTAAAGTATGAAACGAAGTCTCCCATTGTTTCTGCCTGTGTATAATTTTCTCAGAAACTACTGTAAGGATTTTATTCGGTTTTACAAATCATTTTTCACACAAATGCGTATTATTTACGGATATTTGGTATAAATTAGCTGTCCTATGACGGTGAATGTCGAAGAAGTCTCAAAAACATCAACCGTTTGAGAGATGTTTCCGCGTGTTCTGCGTAAATGCAGATAAGTGAAAATAATGTATAGAACTATTGTTCATCTAAGATAGTTTTACTGAAAAGTCTGTGTTACCTTATATTTACCTAATAAGGTTAACACACTTTATGGAAGAAAATAGTTTAAAAATAGACGTGTTTAATTACTAACTTAATGTAAAGTATTTTATGTTAGAAAAACCTAATCGTAATTCAATTAAATATGATAACATTCGATCAGATGAAAATGGCGACGAGCCGGGAATCGAACCCGGGACTCCTGCTTTGATCGCAGGGACATAACCACTGCACCAGTATAATTAATTTTTTCGTAGCGTTTGTCTGTGCTGTGAATGGTAACTGGACCTTAAAAAAGAGATAATGATATCTAGGGAACAGGACATACTAGAAGTGTGATTCAAATTATGTTTTATTCGTCTATCTCATACGAGAAAAACGAGTCGTCACTTAATAATGTAAGATTAATGGTTAATTTCATAGCAATATACTATACTTAGAACTTGTGAATAAAGGAAAAAAATAACCCAATAGATAAGGAAAGGTGGGACTACCTGTTAGTGCCCCTTCGGACGGTATTTTTCTCGACGCAGGTAAAGGGATTTGGAGTATTGCCAGACCTTTTTTCGTTTGGGGTTATGTCACTTTCGGTTTTTCTCACAGATCCGACTAAGAGGTTTCGTTCATGTCGTAAAATAGGACAAAGAGACGGGAGAAAGAAATATGCACCATGAGAGAGCTCTGTAATTTCTCATTTCTTTATGTATTATAAATGTAAATATCAAATTAGATCAATGAATGAAATTGAAATTGAAATGTCTTTATATGAAATGTATTATACGTATATACAAAACGTGAAAGTTTGTTATAAAATGCTTCTACACATGCCACTATACTAATACCATATTAGTTAGCTGCTTTCATTCAATCGAAGGACCCTTTTATACAAAGGCTACTGTGTTCGACCCCGTGTGACTGAGTCGTCGCCTGAAAGACCATCGTCGGTCTCCAGTGGTCGTAGTATAGAAATTTTCTGAAAACAAGGCAATTTGATCTCGGTTTCAAGTGGCCGGTGACTAGTGACATAGGGTAATAGTGCCCTAACGAACCCCTTCCTATTCTAGTATCAAATTGACATATATCCCTCGTGTGTTCTATTTGATTCGATTCCGTTATCTTCTTCGTATTTTGCACAAACGCATCTACAGTCAGATCGCCAATTCTTGAGATAATCACGACTCTCATCTCCCTTTATAACCTGCTACCTCCATCATTGCCAACATCTACAAGTACATGTCTAGACCCCTGATGTCTATGATGTGGAAATGACATAATCCTAGCTGTTCCCACTGTTCCGCAATACGGTGATATTCGAGAAGTTATAACTTACGTGGGGACACAGCGAAATTATCAGGTATTTTTTATCCATATTATGATAATTTTTGTACATTATTGCTGTATATTTTCTTCATTGTTGTTCTTTTGTCTTTTCTGTAANAGGACACAGCGAAATCAGGTATTTTTTATCCATATTATGATAATTTTTGTACATTATTGCTGTATATTTTCTTCATTGTTGTTCTTTTGTCTTTTCTGTAACTTTATTCAATACATGTTTCTGGGATACTGTACTTTATGTATCACCTGATCAAGTCACGAAAATTTGTGATTGAAATATATTTCTCAGACTGAAAATGGTCGTTCAACTTAATAATATTATATATTTCACTGTCGAAGAGTAGTTGTCCATGATTATTGTTTTCTGGGATTTTTTTCACACTTCTTACGAACATGACAATCATTAAGTTGGGTGATTTAGAGATACTGTTTCGATTTACAAGGATCGGTAGTATTTTTCTGGATTATGTACATTATAGTGAAAGCTACATAATTGTTAATGTTTTTTGTTCCACTATTAAATTTTTGCAAGGATATTTTATACCCGGCGAAGAATAAATCATAGGGTTATAATTTATATCACATTTTGTTATTCATTTGAGATGGCAATATACATAAAGAGTTTGAAATTTAAAACATGTTGGTCTTTAACATATTTTCTATCACCATCACCAATGTGTTTCAAATTTCAAATATACTTCATTTTCTTTAGAGTAGTTAGACATAACTTTGTCTCGGATAATTTTTGATATAAGATCGTTTCGTTAAAATATAAGATTTTTTATTTTCAACTGTTGTAAAGTAAGTAAAGTACAGGACAAAAACGTATAACTTCAGAACTAATATCTGATAATAAAGTAATCTGGACGGTAAAAATGATAACAACAAACACGTGTAGACGATGTTTTGGTTATGTGTCATTCCCATTCCTCAAGTATATTTTGTTGTGGAGGACTTAAATAAAATAAAATAAGGAATTCGTCCATTTGAAGTCAGGGTGGTTCCGTGGGCAGAGCGCTGAGTTACTGGCTGGACGGTGGGGTGAGGATTTTTCATCACACCTCAACATCTAGACTGGCTCCCAGACCTATAATGCCTGCCTTAAAATGACTTCTGTTTCTATTCTGGGTTCTAACGTGCCATGTCTGGTGAGAATACTGCATTGTGTTCGGAATTTCCCCGTCATTTATGAAAATAGTTTTTTAAAATAAAGAAATAAACGATTAAAATTATACCAGCTTTAAATCATATAAATTTATTGATGAGAATCAAAACATCGCGTCACAAATAAATAAATGTGACACCTTTCTTATATTCGTCGGGCAACAATTTGCAGAACCCCCATCCCGTGTCGGCCTGATTGATCTAAAGTGTGGAAAATGGCCCGCGGCCTAAGATGGACTGCTCGAGATAGTCACGCGATCAATTTGCGGAATCAATCGTCGATAGTACGAACATATTATGTCGTCTACCGCTCCTCCCGAGTCCCCATCTAGCTTTCAAAATAGCGTTGCTTATTAACACGGTGTGCGCAGTAAATTGAAATTTCTGTTTTAATAATTAAATAGACAGGTTTGCAACTTCATCAGATGTTTTCGAAACGTTATGACTAAAATAGTTTTTGTATACAAAATGTTGTAAAAGCTTATAATACGAGGGCAAGTAGCAAACGTCGGTTTCCCTTACACCGTTTTAAATAAAGTATTTTTTGCCAGCAGATGACAGCATATGTATGCTTGTATATGCTGCGTGACATCTCGTAGTCAGTGCACAATGGCGGTTGTGTTGCATGAGTGTACACGAGATGAACAGCGTGCAGTTGTGCGTTTTTGTGGGCCATAGGACTGTCCACAGAAGAAGTGCATCTCGAAATGCATCCCGTGTATGGTGACAACTATTTGTCACGGAAAGCTGTGTGCAATTGGATCCAGAAGTTTAACAAGGAAAGTCAAATCATCAGAGATGTAGAACGTTCTGGTCGTTCTGCGAAGTTGTCAACTGCAGTTACAGTGCAGCGTGTGGAAAAAATCACAGTCCCTACTTAGCCCCCGGTGATTTTCATCTGTTTGCACGCTTAAAAAATCATCTGGGTGGAGGTCATTTTGAAACTGATGATGCCGTAATCCAAGAGTTTACAGGTCGGCTGCGACACCAACCAAAATATTTCCTTGACACCTTCTTTCAAGGACTTGTAAAGAGATGGGATGTTTGTATGTGCAAAGTGATTATGTCGAAATGTGAAATAAATGTCAGGAGTTACATTGTTAGTGATTAGTCAGATTATTATTGTCTCTATCCCGTTTTTCAACTTACTTATTGACTTACCTACGTACCACTATTTATGTTATAATTAAAAAAACGGCGAGCACAGTAGACCAACATTTAAATGTATATAATTATAATGCGTATTCATTCAGGACTCTACTTTTTCATTTGAGTAAATACCTACAAAATGAAATTGTGAGGGGCACACTATTACTTTATTTCTCCATAGCTTTCACTTACATATTATGACATAATTTCCCTCCAATAACTTTCTCAGAAGCTGCTAATTCCCTTTCAGAGCGAGTACATGCCGCGAGGGCATAGGTCAAATCTCTTTCAGAAGCTATTTCATAATTTTGTTCGAACAATGCGTTTAGTTGACGGCTGCGGAACCGAGCCACGTGTACTTGAACATTCGAGACGTACTAGTCGTGCGCGGCGAGTGGCACTATTTCTCAACTCGGAATGACTCCGCGGCATACGTTTTGCTGCAAACGGTGCGCTATTCTCTCTCCTTCGAAGAATTAGACAGAGGATTCGTCTCACCATATTTTGTGAGTGTTATGGGAAGGAAATCTCATTACTTGCGCTGTGTGTCATGCTTGCGAAGGAATGATCAGTAACAGTGTTGCCATTGCTCCTAGGACGATACTGAGGCATCGTATGTTAGAATACGTCGTATGAAATGTTCCATAAGAAACAATGAAATATTAATATTAAATCCATTTACGAAAATGTGATTCAAGTGTCAGATAATAAATAATAATGGTGCACAACCATCATTCCACATACTTTCTCACACGTGTTTTCTCGTTTATCCGGACTAATTGGGATCGGCGGAGATTCGGTTAATCAAAGTTTCGGGTAATAAGTGAAAATCTATATAAAATTATTTGGAATGTCTTTGGTATGAGAATCGGAAAAAGTAATCGATAAAATTATTTGAAATTTCAAAGGACTCTCCTTGACGGTTATTGTAATTTAAATGCAGTATGGTTAATCTTGAAGAATTCAAGAGTAGAAAAACAATAAAAATTGGTTACTAATTAAGTAGATGTGAATCTTCACTCACAGGACTGTTGACTATGAAGCTTTACAAATGTGTCTGCCAGAATTCAAATGCGTTACGTGAGGTGAACAATCCTCTGAACGTATAAACTACGTGACCGAATCGTGGAAACAAAATTATCTTAAGGCTGTGAAGAACATTGTTTTCAAGTACGTACAAAACCTAAAAGCGAAATGAAAACCATGGAATTCAGAAGCCTTAACAATGCGGTGTGTAAAACGTATTTTCCTTCTGCCGGGATTTTAAAATATTTCGTAAATTCCTTCGTGTTAGCATGCAATACTGAAAGCTACCTGTATTTTTGTAGGTTTCTTCGTGATATTTAGTAGGTTTGTAGTAGGTGGTATAGTTCGTATTATTCAATTTAATAACACGAAAGTAGAATATTGTATAACACCCTTGGGCAATGCCGGGCAAAATGATATAGAAAAATTCAATCCTGTTAAGAGTTATTTTTAATACCCTCTGTAGGGTAAATCAATTCACAGCACCAATTTTTCTTCGAATATTGGTGGAATGTAGTTTTTTGTATAATTGTTTAACAATCGAAGTAAATACACATCTTTGTTATATTCGAAAATTATTTTAAAATTTTAAGTGTTCGGTAGTGATAATTTAAAATTTCTCTCCAAATCCCGGATAACGTCTAGTTGTTCTGCAAGTTAAATAACAAACCAATAAAATGTAGAAAGAACAATAGTGTGAATTCTCAAAGACAGTATTCATAAAACACAGTATTTAAAAAAAACTTAGGTTGTGGCTTATTACACAAGGGAGTGCAACGCCGTGTGGCCGTAAGGGACACGTTTGGAATGAGTGATTAAATCGCGATTATTCATTATTTATTAATGAATGTAGTTAATGGGGAAATGTATCTATATATTATATTGAGTTGTTGTTTTTTTTTGCGCATAGATCAAATTTTTCATTTTACGGTACATTAATTAATTTTGTTCATTTATATTTATTGCATAGAAATCTCTTAGATTGCGGTGAACCTCACCGCCAGGTAACAGATTAATCATGTTACGTCGAATGAAAATGGGAGACGGGACCGGGATTCGAACCCGGGACCTTGAGCTTTACGCGGTCATGCGCCTACCGACTGCGCCATCCCGTTCGCCATCCCGTTGGAAAAAAGGTAACTTTTTCTACATATACATCGGGTAGACATGTTCTTGTGTACAATAATTCTAATTATTTAAAATTATTTATAAGTGGCTTTCATGACGACCATTATCATCCCTTGTCGTGTCACAGATATTCGAATATTTGTGTGCTGTGTGAAATTAGTGGCAATTTTCGGAGTCTATGGTGGCTTTTGTATAAATTCAAGTATGTTACAAAACATTATTTTATGTTTTTTTTTGAAGTACATTTTTGAGGAACCTCAATAAATACACTTACTTTTAGAATAATGATAATAATGATAATAATGAATCATAATAATGTACACCTTAGTAACACGGCGAAAAAGAGTATTCTTTTTCAGTTTTGGTACATCAAAGCAATATTTTTTGTTTTCTCATTAGTTTGAGAATAATTATGCGCAACAACCCGAACCTCTCCACATATAAAAGCTGATTTATTTTTGGGTGCACATCTCTTACGTTCAGAGGTCAAATGGATTTTATTTTGCCTGTTGATTTTATTTAACTTGAAGATACGAAAAGAAAAGACATATCAGTGCTCTGTGTGTCTCTCACATCACCCCTTTCACAGTCCACAGTTCGTGGAAATTCCTTAGAAAAGATATTCCAATGTATTATTACCGAACCGTCTACAAGGATCATCTCTAAGGAAACACCAAGCGTGTTCGGTAGCCACTGAATGATAAGTTTCGGCAATATTCTGGTCTTCCCTCCATGTCCGGTGCAGGGATTCAATTCAATTCAATAATATTACCGAGAGGCTAGCGGTGGGATGTGTATAAATTTATTCTGCTGTGTACTTGACACAGCTATGTCACTTGACTATGTCATTGACTGCATGCAAAATTGTGAATTGTTTCATTATACGACATTCATTGTTCCAATGTTTTTCACAGGACATGCAATATTTTTATTATTATTGCACATCATAAGCCTCACTCTGTTCTTGAGTGATAGTGTAACGTACGAATGATGCAACAATTGCTAGGGATAATTGTTGATGTTTACCAAACAATTTTGATTCTTTGTACCACTTCAACTGACGGCTTTTGTGACATTGGACATTATGCACAATATCACTCAATGTTAGAGGATAATTTTTACTTTTTGCGCTTTTACTGTATATGATGCTGCAATAATACTTTCCCCGTATCTTCTTTTAAAACCATTTACAATCGTTTTGTATTTTTGTAGTTATTATCGTTTTGTGGTTTTTAAACGTTGGTAAAACAATTTTTCAAATCATAATACATGGAGACTCATCTATGGAGTTATATCATTACATCTGACGATTATCACCGAAGTTAAATAAGTTCAGTAAATACCTTCACTTAAAAAAATATATGTATTTTTGAGGCTTTGTTAAGATTAAATATTGACTTCCCTCCCTTTCAAATATTGGTCTTAGAGCATCATTTAAACTTTTTTTGTGAATGGCAATAACTTTTGCAATGAGGTAATAAATCGAAAATTTGAGGTAAGTAATTAATCGAAATGAAAGAAGTTTAAGAAAGTATTACATAAATATTTTCGTTATAATAGCACAATCATATTATTATCAAATGAAATATGTTATGTTTTTTTTTGGAATGTTTTTAAAATATATGTATTCTGAAGTTCCTAATATTTTAAAGATTTTAATAATGTTCAAGAATGACTCTATCTCATTTGAATACGATTAATACTAGGAGGAAATTAATAATAAATTAACATTTCTCTGAAGCAGCTTATTGGATCGATCGATTAGAGAATGACGTTTTGTCGAATGTTTGATGGAAGTCAGGCTCATGTTTACGGAGTAGGGAGTCGAAGTGAATCAAAAGGAATGTGGAAAGGTATTTCATTTGATCTCTTGTTGCGGAACGCTTTAATGTGTTTCTTTCTTTCATCCACTTAGGATATTGTATGTTTAAAGGAGGACTAGTATTTGAAGTAGCAAGATTTCATTTCTGGGAATTTTATTACTTTTTTCAACAAGTAACAGAGGAGTGATTGATTGCAATCCAAAAAGATCATGAGAGTGGAAAGACATGAAAGAAATATAAATAAAAGAATATGGTGAAGATAATAGAGATCATAAACAAATTACTTTAGACGTGATTATGACACTCCCAAATCTAAACAATTAGTATCATTTAATTAGAGGTATAAACATAATTTATTTCTATTTCCACGAGTTTTTGAGAAGAATATAGAATAATTTGACATACATGGTGTAGCGGAAGTGAAAGTATTACAGATAATATTAAAAGATGTGGTTGATTATCCACGACTTATTTTAAGATGTGCTATACATTTGTGAAATTATTATGATGTCAAGAATTCAATAAATAATGTGTATAACAAGATAAGAATGTAATAGTTCAATAAATTCATTTGTCATTTAAGAAATTGATAATGGTTGAGTAAAAAATTGAATTAAAAAAATACAATCATTATCATTTTACTTTTTACTCGAGAGATCTAGAAGCAATGTTACTTAGTATAGGGAAATGCACGTGCAGTATATTGGCAACCCTGAAACCGCATTCACTTTCCTGCTCATAGTTGTCAACTCTACGTCTCTTAGATCTACGTATTTTAGACCTTGAGCGCGAATCTACGTACTTCTTTTCTTAAATCTACCAACTTCCACTCAAACCCTCAAAAAAATTACCCTGTTTCTTCAATAAATCTTTTGATTCTTTTTCTAGTTTCGCTGTTGTTCCTATTTTTATCTATATTATTTTTATGAAGCAGTGTTATGTAATCATGTGATGAATCCTCTTCGAGTTGGGACTCACCCTCTTTCTTATGACGATGTAATCTGTTCATAATTCTGATGCAAGAACCAAATCTATTGCAAAGGCGTATTTTACATCTTTCAATTCACTGCATTAAAATCATAGCTTGTGATGAAGATTATTGTCATTTTTCTACGATGAGGAAGAAGTTATATTATGATAAAAAATTTCCATTATGTCGGTTGAGTACAGAAAAGTAGCAAAGACTCCAGCATGATTATGTCTTTGACTGATGACTATTATTGGTACGTTTAACGTTTTTTCTTCTTCTTCTCATTATTTATGAGTATGAGAAAGTATATAGATATTTAATTTACGATTTTTACAGTTTTTTTACAAATTTTCGTTTCCTTGTCTACGAACTTTTGAAAAACATGAATTGGCAACATTGTGCTTGCTGTTTCAGACGACGCCGTCGGGCGCGTTGGTGCGCCTGTTTCTCTGTGGACGCCGGACGCTTCCTCAATGAAATACTGCCTTTTTACGGCTTATAAGCCTTCGCGAGGAGCGCACAACGCGCGCCTAAGAATTAAGCAGTTACTTGACTCTCTTCTGCACCGGCGTGCACACGGAGCTTCAAAGGGAAGCTGCGTTTCTTCCCTTTTGCTTGTGTTGGCTCACTGGTCGACTGGACGGACGGACGGACGTCGAGGAACGCGTCGAGGTGTCTGTATATTGCGGGGAAAATATTTCCCGCGATTCTGAGATACCCACGGTTTTATGACACTCGCTGAAAGCATTGTAAAATAGTGTTGTTCGAAATGTGTTGATACTTAGAAGTTTTTAAAACTGGAGTACTTAATTTTCTTGTAATGTGGAGTACAGGCATGCAGCGGATATCGCTGCACCAGTATTGTATTCAGAAGTCGTTAAAAGATTGTTGGAGTAAATTACGTAATTTTATGGTGCAGTGTTGTATGACATCAAACGTTGAAATAAATAATTCTGGTATCTCTTTGCATAAATTGTTGCTTCTTTTCTGTGATAATCGCATCTATAACAAGGTAATGTAGCATCAATTTGCATGTATTAGTGTAGTAATAACTTTTTATCCGTATCATTAAAATATGACTTGCTGATAGTATCAACTATTTACAGAAAGTCCCTAAACTCCTGTCGACGACACGGAGAGTACGTTCTATCTCTAGTATCAATGGATAGTACATTCCACGGAGGTCATTTCATAAATAATGCGCAGAATATCTTACTTTTATATATATATATATATATATATATATATATATATATATATATATATATATATAT
>NNCF01126452.1:448490-478910 GCA_002313205.1 Laupala kohalensis
TTTCAATAGAGAATCCCTCCTTCTTAATGACTGAGTCTCAACGTCCCGGAAGCTTTACAATCCCACTTAATTCTCCAACTACGTAATCTGTCGAAAGTCTTCCGTATCGGCGGCGGAAAACTCTTCAAGAAATGAATAACGAGGTCCTCTTATGGGTTGTTAATCTTCGGGAATAAGTCGAAGTCTGGTGGACTCATGTCAGGACTGTAGGGAGCATGAAGTAAAACTCCGCAACTACATTCGCACAACTTTTCAGTCGCTACATAGGCGATAAGCGTGCATCACCGTGGTGAATGAGTGGCATAAACTCGAGCAAATTATATCAGGCTTTGTGCGTTTTCATGATCAATTTTTGTATGAATTCACATAATACAGCCCTGTGACACTTGGAACACTGTCAGGGATGATGATGCCTGTATAATCGTAGGAAAAAATTCATTATTTGTTTCAATTATGATTGATCTCGTTGGAATTTTTTTAGTCTTGGTGAATATTAGTCTTGGAACAACTCTTGGTGATATAAGTCCATGGCATACACATATGTAAATACTACAATTGTTACGACTTGTTTCGCACATTCGTTAGCAGCATTTTATTTGATTTTCAGTCCCTTCATATTTAGATTTTCTTTCTCTTATAATGTTATTTTTGAGTTCTAGTCAAGTAATACGAATTGATTGCTATTAATTTTCTTTATTTTAACCACGGTAATCGGACGCGTGCACCGCGTTCAGAACTTTCGACAAAAAAATCAAAGTTTGGCGTATATGGGAATAAAAATATACCTGATTACAACGTTAAAAGTGTGTTTCAATAATTTCTACCTAATATAACCCCACAAGTATCCATTTAGCTGGTCAATATTAAACGGCATGCGCGTGATCCCGAATTTCTATTAAATTTCGCGCGTCTTGGTCCTCATGCCGCGCCCTTGTTGCCGTAAGTGCTATCTATGTAAAACTATTCATTGCAATTTTTAGAATGTCTTGTTTCATTTGAGTCCTCATTCACTAGAATGGTATCAATAGTTTTGACGCCGTACAAGTATAACCCTGTAACTCCGAGGTCCTAAATATTCCTCCCCCCCCACACACACACACACACCCAAAAATAGAGAGAAGCCCGGGGAGAAAAGTACAAGAATTTTAATACGTTGTTCTAGAAGATTTTACTATCGATTAAAAAATATTCCATCTTTGTTTGTTTGTTTGTTTTTTCAGAGTAAAACATTCTTTTTCCTGGGCTATATGTTTTAATCCTCGTTCCTGAGTCTCTCGGATCTTCCCGACTTCGATGAGAGACCTGTATTGAAATGAATGGGCAGAACTTTGAAGATTCATTGTAATTTGATATTGGACTTTGAACATTTATATCTATTTCTCAATTCCTCTAGTAAAGCGCTTTTCACGCCTTTTTGGCTTGTGTTCTTCTTAATCTGTCTTGGTGTCATTTTATCTCCTCCTGGTGGCCTATCCGGACATGTGTTCTTATATGAATCTGATTCCTAATAATGTGCACTATCATTTCTCTAACACTTTATGTGAAATTTTTACAAATTTTGTATAGTAATATGAAGACGAATTTTTAAAAAATGTTTGTATAGAGACGTTAACGACCTAGGTTGATCTACTTTATTATTATTTTTTATGTTCTTTGTTCTTTAAAAACGCATTTTTCTACCCTCACTTCACTACAACAACAATCAACTGTGAACAAAGTGGTTAGCTTACTCCTGGAATATTAAAAGGTCCCACGAAAATATTGAAAGTCCCGCGCTCTTAGCAGTTTGGATTTGTTATGTTTGCAACGCCACTCCCCTGCGACGGGGAAAGAGCTCCTCACCTTCGTTCGACCAATCGTAGGCAAACTTGAAACTACTTCCATATTTGACAGACCAATAGAAGACTAGTACTGGTGAATATACCCCTATTAAATCGTAACGAGAGAAAATGTTTTATTACGCCTCTATTAAAGAAATATTTTGTAAATTTTTATTATACACGTCTTGGACTTCCATAACAAAAAATATTTTTTAAGTTCTTAACATCAATAAACTTTATTATTCTCTGTATTTAAATGACATCTCAAGTTGTTGTCGCACAACGCCTTCCTATGGCATAAAAACAAATTAAACTTCTCCGTAAAAAGATTTGTTTCTTACTGTAAAATCGATATTGTGTAATCACAGATTTGAATATCATCGCAAGATATCGTATGAATTTCCTGAGATATGCATTCAGGAATTACTTATTAATATTCTTATAACCTCTGAATTTTATTCAGTTGCGCAAAGAACTTAAGGTCATGGCATCAATTATTGTGTTGTTTATTGTAATGTCAAATGATATGCAGCTCTTTTATACTATTTTTAGAAGTCAATCGGAAATCAATCATTATAGAAAGGAATTTGATACAAAATGAATGAATAACACTAAATGTTAATTCTAATAATATCTTCAATAATTTTAAACCAATAAATAAATTAAGTCTGTAAGAAATGTATTGATGCAAGATACAACGCTTGGCTGTAATCGTGCAACATATAAAACAGTATGCTCAGAGAGTAACATTACAAAAAAGTTTATTTTTAGTTCTCCGAAAATGTAACAAAAGGAACATATCACTTTTATTTAAACTCAAAATATAATTGAATTGTATTCATGCACAATATTTAAGATTATCAGACAATAAAACATCGCAATTAACATTCCATTTTATTAATTATCTTACATTGTCTCAAATATCAATTTCATTATTTTCTCCACTTTCTTTCGTTACTATCGACATGCCGTAGAATTCATTGATTTCAATAGTAGGGGGCAAACGAGACATTTCAGAAGCATTCTTTATGTAACTTTTTACGAATCAACATGATTGTTCATATTTGTAAAGATGTGAATATTGATTAGACATTAAACATGATATTAAGAGTAAGGATAAAAAATCAGCGAAGCAATTGATGAGATAATAATACAAAACCAAACACTAAGTTATTGTGATAACAGCATTCCAGATTCAGGGTCATTTTGTAAGAAGTTGTTATCTTAACGAAAGAACAAGAATGAGAAAGAAATGGGTATCAAAACAATATTAGCTTAAATCTAAATATTTCGTAAACGTACGGCTGGAGTAGCAAATTTATGTGATTGAAATCTTCCAATGTAATCCAGATTGTATCGTGGAACAAGAGCAATTTTTCTGCATTATTCATCATACAGTTACACAATACAATAATTTCCAATATATTCCATTCCATGGCATGTATTGAGACCATATAATTGCGGATTGATTGAATTTCAAGGAGAAATTAAGTTTTTGTCTTCATAAGTATTACTTGCTATAAATACTTCGATATGTGTGTGACTAAAAACTAAAAAATATTCTACTAATAATGAAAAAATTCAACATTTATCTCATGAAAATAATCAACACGAGTTTTATTAGGAATCTCTTCGTTGTTTCTGCTCTACCATTAGAACACCACATATAAAGGCTTCTTTCATTCTACATGCTATTTGTTAAACAAAAGTGACGTGTCATTTCTGTCTCCGTGATCTGTTCAGGATGAACACTTCTGCGATCTAAATTTGTATTATGAAAGTCGGCAAAAAGTAGAACGCCATTTAAATACTATGCCTAATTCACAAAAATATTCCAAAGAAACACCTTAGTCGAATAATTTCGTATTTTTGTTCAAATTTTCTGAAAATACGAAGTTCTTTATTGTATTGATGGTAAAAATATACGTTAATTAGAGTAGATTTCTAGATTTAAAATTACAAGTTCTTAAAATATGAACCTGAATCCGCAATTCTGAGACCAACTAATTACAATAACTTTATATTAAAATTTGTAAGTATCTTGTAACTATAAATCGTGAATTTAGTGGGTTTTTTCAACTCTTATGATTTTTAAACACTATACTCAGAATAATCTATAGTTCGATAATAACTTGTACATGTAGTTTTTTGCGTAAATTTACAAACATATTGACATTCTATTAGTTTTATAACTCGCAGCTAACTTTTTATCTTATCTAGGAACTTATGCAAAACATTTTTTAAATCCGCCTCTGCCTTTGATGGGATGGTCCCTTGCTTGCTTCCGGAAAGTAAATTAGTTTATTGTCCTCCACGTGGTCATACACAGTTTGTACTGTTTTTGACAAATTTATTATTGTCACCTGCGTCGCTGGTATTTCAATTTACTGTAAATATCATGCTTACTATCTAATTAATACGTTTATCTTCACAAATATAAATATCGATCTTTGTTCGTAAAAAGTTATATAGTCGTAAAGAATACATCTAAATTACCATGTTCGTCCCCTGCTATTAATATTAATGAACTATACTTAACATCGGTGCTAACACTTTAAATGAAGAATGAGTTATTATTATTATTATTATTATTATTATTATTATTATTATTATTATATGTGTATCAAATGAATTCTGTAATTGTGAAGAATAAAAGTGGTACTATTTGGTATTAATGTGAATGATTTATAATTAATTTCCTTGGATTTATATGAATGTACAAGAAGAAAATCAAGCAAGCAAGAAAGAAAGGAAATAGAAAAAAGGTTAGAAAGATAGCAAGGAAATAAGAAAGAAAGAGAGAGAAAGAGAGAGAGAGAAAGAGAGAGAAAGAAAGAGAGAGAAAGAGATAGAGAGGAAGAGATAGAGAGAAAGAGAGAGAGAGAGAAAGAGAGAGAGAGAAAGCGAGAAGGAGAAAGCGAGAGAGAGTGAAAGCGAGAGAGAGTGAAAGCGAGAGAGATTGATTGATTGACGTATTTATTTAGCGATCAGGGGAAGGTTAGGGCCATGAGGCCCTCTCTTCAACCCCCCCTGAATAAATATGTTTTACAAATCCTTCTAGCGTCGAATACATTCTTTTATATTTATATGTAAGATTTAAAACAGAAATTAAAATTCAAACAAAAAGGTAAATACAATGTAACTTCTTAGTTCTCCAATCATAATTCAATACTCAATATTCACTTAACAATAGTTCCTTGAATTTCTCCTTAAACGTTACCACTTTAATAGATAAGTCAAAGAGTTCGATGTTCTCGTTGTAGAGCTTCGAGCCTTGAACGACAAAGGATCTCGCAAGCATTGCAGTTCGATGGCATGGTATTTCAAGCACCCTGTCTTCATTTCGAGTGTCTCTTTGCGATAAGAACCTGAAGCGATCTTACAAGTAATCTGGTTTTCGGAATTTCAGGGCCTTGAACACCATTGTAGCCAGTTGCAATTTCTTCCTTTCTCTTATCTTGAGCCAACCCAGCCGCTGGTAATGGGGGGTAACATGTTCGTCCAAACGCAGCCGAAGGGCGAATCGCAACGCTGCATTTTGCGCTTTTTGAAGCATATTCATTTCTTCGCTCTTCAGGTCACAGATGGCAGTAGCGGCATAATCGAAGGTGGGCAACACTAAGCTTTGGACTAGCTGCAGTCTTACATGGTTGGGAAAGTCTATGGCCACTCTGCGGAGTTGATAGATCGTTTTGAACGCGGATCCACACATGGACGTCACTTGAAGATTCCATGACAGGGTGTCTTGGAATAGCAGTCCCAAGTTCTTGGCTGACTTCACAAACTCCAAGGGAACACCTCCATAGATCACTCTAGTCGCGATAAAGATGTCAACCTTCGATAGGATCTTCGAATATCCAATGATCATAACCTTGGTCTTGGCCATGTTCATTTTCATGCCATGCCTGGTGCACCAGTTGGCCACCCTCGCCAGATCCTCACTCAGCGCATGAACAGTCTCGTCTATACCATCGAGGTCGCAGGAACGATAGAACTGTAGATCATCTGCGTAGGACACATGCTGAGTACCCTCCGCGAATACTCTTGGCAGCGTGGTGATATAGATGATGAAGCAGAGAGCCGACAGCACTGATCCCTGCGGGGTCCCAACGAGGACATCTCTCCACGACGACAGCGATCCATCCGAGCCTTTCACAGCCTGTTGACGCTGTGACATATACGAATCAAACCAGGCTAGCAGGTTCCCCTCCACACCAATGGATCGAAATATCGCCAGCAAGATGTCTCTTCTGATCAAATCAAACGCGGCAGAGAAATCCACCATTACCATAATTGTTACTTTCCGTTTGTCCATTGCTGCTCTGAAGTCGTCAAGAACCCTGATCAAAGCAGTCTCGGTCCCAAAACCCGCACGGTAGGCAGACTACTTTGGGTCTAGAACCCCGCAGCGGTCCACATAGCCACTGAGCTCCCCATACACAATCTTATCGAGCACCTTACCCATAGCACAGAGCAGAGATATTGCTCGAAAATCGCTCACACTCTCAGGTGGCTTCTTCTTTGGTAGAGGCTTAACGATCGCTTTATTCCATATCTCAGGATAAACCCCTGTAGACAGGGAGTAATTGTAAATATGAGTCAAGACGGGGAGAATAGTGTCTGCAAGCATCTGCAAAATTTCGATTGGGATCCCATCTGCACAAATCGATGTCGATTTCACCGCAAACAGTACCTTCTCAACTGTTTCCTCATCTAGCTCTGGAATGACAAAGGGATCACCGATCAAGGGCAGGCTGGTGTAATGGTTCATCACATCCGGCGACGTGGAGCCTTCCGGCACTCTGCAAAAGAGCTGATTCAGCGCATCGAGTGATACCGCTACCTCCACCTCCGTGTCCCTTCCTCTAATCCCCAATTTTCGAATTATTTTCAAGAAATCTTTTGGTTGTTTGCGAGTCTTAAAAAGCTCATTGTAGTGTTTGACATTGGCATTTCTCAGCATTTGTTGCGTTTTATTTCTCAATTTTTTATAATTATTGTGGGTTTCTCTATTTTTTGTTTTAAGAAATCGCTTGTACAGCGCGTCTCTCGTTTGCATCATGTCCATGAGTTCCTGATTTATCCAGGGTGCAGGATGGTGTTTAGCTTTAATTCGAATACATGGGCAATGCTTGTCATACAACGATAGTATTGCCCCGTTGAGAGAAGCCAACTTTCTATCAGTATTAGGTTCATTGTATATTTCATACCAATTTGTCAAATTAGCCTCGGCCAGAAGTGCCTGCTTATCCAGCCATTTCTTGTCCCTGACGTCCATGTATTTTCTACCACCCTTGCGCGATCTTAAGTTAAGGGAACAGTAGATCAGGTCATGCCTGGATAGGCCGCAAGCAGGGACCTGCCCATATTTTGTTACCAAATTCAGATCGTTGAGTATTGTAAGATCGAGTAATTGTTGACTGAATGATGAGTCGGTTGCAGCGGAAGACAATGCAAGTTTTTGGAGTTTAAGATCGTCATCAGTTGACGGCTCTAAGGCAAGTCGGTGAGCAGGTCAGAGTTCATGTCGCCAAGTATAATCAAGTTCTGATACGTCGTCAGTAACTTTGCGGCTTCATCAAATACTTCGCGTATTTTTCCAATCTTGGGGGGACGATATATCACTCCCACCGCCAGCTTTTGGGTCCCAACATCTAACTCTATAAAAATAAATTCAGGGCTTTTCGAATATGCCGATTCTGATTTACATAGAATTTTGTATTTTAGCTTCGAGTGGACCAGAAGTGCAACCCCGCCACGACCATGCCCCACACGATCATTACGCACCCAGCTATAGTCGTGCACCCGGACTGACTCCGAGGAAACATTCGGCTTCAAAAACGTTTCACTTATGGCGATCACGTCGAACAGGCTTCCATTAAAAATACTCCTTATTTCGTCAATGTGAGCCACAACCGATTCCGCATTAACGTGAGCAAAATTGGCGTGTTTACGCAGATTCCCGATGTGCGCAAAAATATCATTGTTTACGGCAGCCATCTTGAATGGTTTAGAGACTCAACAACTTTAATGATACAATTTTGGCTTGGGTTGCTTGCTTGAAATGACCAGATCGAAAATAGAGAAATTGGAGTCGTTATAGCTCTAATGAGGAGTAGTATTGCGGAGAAGAAATTTATTGATACAAATAATAAGAGTAACTTCTGAGAGGAAATCATAGGAGAAAAGCCAAGGTATTGCAAGATCACGAAATGAACGATTAGTAGGGGGAGGGAGGCCCCCGTGAAGGGTTCCCATTTTTTGAAATCTTTCTCAAGTCACTGAGTGACCGAATCGTAATCGGCCGCCCTTCCTCCTCTTTTCTCATAAAAATGTTTCCATTTGCGACCCACACTAATCTGAATCCACACTCTCTCTTCTTAATTTTTGCCGCATGGAGGAGTTTCCTTTTTGCGAGGCACAGGCTGTGATTTATAAAAATCTTCTGAGCATCCCCGTCTAAGAAGCCGAGATCCCGGGTGGTAAGATTCTGCTGCTGTCGCGAAGCTGTCATAAATCTATCCTTGTCTAGGTTTCTAACGAAAGACAGAAAGATCGACCCCGGGGCCGCCGCAGATGGAGGTGGACGCCTTCGGAAACAATTGTTTATCAACTGTACTGGGCAGTCGACCTTGAGGGCAGCAGCGACTCTCGACACCAACTCTATGACGTTTTTCCAGCCTTAGCTGTTATCCCGCTTATCTCTACGCAGTTCGTCAGTGACACCTGCTCGGAATCTCCGATAAGGCTTTCAAGCTCAAACACGCGCTCTTCTAACGCCGAACATAGTCCAGAGACCTCGCCAAATGACTCCGAGAGTGTTGACAACTTGGCATCGAGGGCAACTATCCTCGACGTGTTTTCGCCAACCGCATCTGAGTATCGATTCAGGTTGTCTTTATGATCGTTTATTTCCCCCCTGACCTCGGATAGCTGCTTTTCAAAGACAGCATTTGCCGCCTTGGCCTCCAACCTCATATCGTTCATGATCTTGTACAGATCTTCCAAACCCACATCCTTCTTGGCGACCTGAGACGTTCCGGGGGAGTCTCCACCTACAGCGGTGTCACCACTACCAGATCCAAGCGACGAGATTGAACCGCGACGCTTCGCGGAACACGTGGAACAAACAAATGGCTTCTTTTGTTCTCTCAGAAACAAAAAGTCCTCCTTCTTCAAATTAACGCAATCAATGTGCCAGGTAACTCGGCAAACCGCACACTTCACACGAAAAGAGTTGTTGGCAAAACCTAACTCACACTTTCCACACTTCACTTTTTCCCTATCACTCATGATTGCAGAGACAGACCACGAGAGAGAAAGCGAGAGAGAGAGAAAGAGAGAAAGCGAGAGAGAAAGAGAGAGAGAAAGAGAGAAAGAAAGAGAGAAAGCGAGAAATCAAGAAAGAAAGAAAGAGAGAAAGTGAGAAAGAAAGAGAGAAAGCGAGAAAGAAAGAGAGAAAAAAAGAGAGAAAGCGAGAAAGAAAGAGAGAAAGCGAGAAAGAAAGAAAGAAAGAGAGAAAGCGAGAAAGAAAGAGAGAAAGCGAGAAAGAAAGAGAGAAAGCGAGAAAGAAAGAGAGAAAGCGAGTAAGCAAGGAAGCAAGAAAGCAAGGAAGGAAATCGGAGAAAATGATGAAATGGATATCTGAGAGAAGTTAAATGCAATATTAATTTTTATTCTGTACTACATTCTTGAATATTTTTCTTGTATTCGTAAATTATTTAACTTTCCCATAATTGAAATGCGATGTTTTATTGTGTGATTAACTTAGTTAATCTGTGTGAATAAAACTCAATTTCATTTGAATATCTTAATAAAAGTGATTTATGTGTTTGTTATATTTTATTGAAATCTAAACAAGGTTTTTGTAATATTACTCTCTGAGCATGTAGTTTTATGTTGCACTATTACTGCAAACTGGTTATATTTGGCAGTAATAGTAGATCAATAGTTTAATCAAGCAGATTAAACCAAATTTACATAAGTGCATCGGTAGAAGAAGAATTGGGGCATTTTGAAGAAAGAAATAGTCTGAGCAGTGGAAGAAACTATTAGTAAAATGAAAAAGGAAGCGAAAAAGCCATGGGTCTCCGAAGAAATACTTTGCCTAATTGATGAAAGCAGGTCCTACAAAAATGCTCAAGATGTTAAGGCAATGAAACAATACAGACGATTTAGAAATGAAATCAAGAGGAAATGCAAAATTCCAAAAGAAAAATGGCTGGAAGATAAATGTATGGAAGTTGAGAATGATTTTAGCATAGGTAAAACTGATGCCGCATACAGGAAAACCAAACCACTTTCGGACAAGTGAAGGACAAATGCGTCAAAGCGCAGATGGAAAACCTCTGTTAAGCTGAGAAGAAAGAGCTAGTCGATGGCAAGAACACATTGAAGGTTTGTACAATGATGAGTAACTGCCAAGAAATGCTGTAGAAAAGGAGGCAGACATACATCCAGATGAACTAGGAGATCCAATTTTAAGATCTGAATTTGATAGAGCTTTGAAAGACCTGGTTACAAAATAGTCAGTAGGAGGTGCCATCTGAGCTTTTAAAAAATTTAGGCGAGGTTTGGACGCATATGTTATTTAACATGATTTGCAAAACTTATGAAACTGGAGAGATATTAATAGACATGCAGAAGAGTGTTATTTTCACTACCAAAATGTGCAGGAGGAAATCACTGTGAAAACTACCGAACAATTAGTTTGTCTTCTCATGCAACTAAAGTGCTTACCAGAATACTATACAGGAGGATAGAAAGTAAGGTTGAAGAGATATTAGAAGAGGATCAGTTTTCTTTCAGAAAAAGTAGGAGCACTCGTGAAGCGATTCTGACACTACGCCTAATAATAGAGGGAAGGGTTAAGAAGAATCAAAACACATTTATGGCATTTGTTGATTTAGAGAAAGCATTTGATAATGTGAAGTGGACTAAAATGTTTCAAATTCTCAAAAAAGTAGGAATAAAGTATAGGGATAGGCGTGTTATCCACAACATTTATAAAAATCAACTGGCGATACTAAAAGTGGAGGGACATGAAAGGCAATCTGCGATTAAAAAGGGAGTAAGACAGGTTGCAGTTTATCACCTCTATTATTTAACCTATGTTTCGAAGATGCAATAAAAGAGGTGAAAGAAAATTTCGGGGCAGGAGTGAAAATTCAGGAGGAGATGATGTCAATGATAAGATATGCAGATAACATAGCTGTGTTTGCTGAGAAAAAGGAAGATATAGAGGAAGTGTTGAATAGAATGAACACCTTGCTTCGTCATGAATTTGGGTTCAAAATCAATAGCAAGAAACAAAAGGTTATGAAGAGTAGCAAAAATGAGGTTTATGGTCGTGTGAGTCTTAGAATAAGAGGTAATACAGTAGACGAAGTCAAGCACTTTTGCTATTTGGGAAGCAAGATCCCACAACATGGGCGAAGCAAGGAAGATATTAAGAGAAAAATAGCACAAGTAAAGAAAAGCTTTCACAACAAGAGAGACCTATTAGTATCACAAATTGATGTAAGGCTAAGAAAAAAGTTGCAGAAATTATTTGTTTGGAGCACTGCACTATACGGATGTGAAACTTGGACAATGGAGAAACCAGAAAAGAAAAAGCTAGAAGCGCTTGAAATGTGGCGCTACAGAAGAATGCTTAAAATTAAGTGGTCTGATATGGTACGAAATGAGGAGGTATTAACTACGATAGGTGAGGAAAAGAGTCTGTGGAAAACACACGAAGGAGAGACAGGATGATAGGGCATGTTTTCAGACATCCCAGTCTTGTTAGTTTGGTAATATAGGGATCAGTACAGGGAAAAACTGAAGACAAAGATTACAGTATGCTACACAGATAATAGCAGACGTAGGTTGTAGGAAATATGTAGAAATGAATTGGCTCAATATAGGATGAAATGGAAGGCTGCATCAAATCAATCGAAAGACAGATGACCCTATAATAATATACTTATTGAAATCTAAACAAAGTTTTTTGTAATATTACTCTCTGAGCATATTGTTTTATGTTGCACTACTACAGCCAAATGGTTATATCTGGGATCAACATTAGATCAATAGTTACTTCTAATAGATGTAATTTCTTTATTCTTTATTAATTTCACTAGAATTAACCTTTAGTGTTATTCTATCTTATTTTATACAATTGTTTTCTATAATTCTTGAATTCCGATTGACCTATAAGAATAGTATAAAAGAATTGCAAATTATGTGAAATTACGATAGACAATACACATCACTTCATGCCAATGAGCTTTGTGTTCTTTACACTACTTTATAAAGTTCAGAAAATATAGGAATATTTAAATGTAATTCCTGATTCGAAATTGTAAAAAATACGTACGATATCTGGCGATGATAACCAAATTCTACGATAAAAACAATATTTTCTACAGTAAGAAGCAAATATTTTTACGGAGAAGTTTAATTTGTTTTATATTCCCTAGGACGGCGTTGTGCGACAACAACTTGAGATGTCATTAAAATATAGAGAACAATAAAGTTTATTGATGTTAAGAACATAAAAAAATTTTTGTTATGGAAGTCCAGGACGTGTATAATAAAAATTTACAAAATATTTCTTTAATAGAGGGGTAATAAAACATTTTCTCTCGTTACGATTTAATAGGGGTATATTCACCAATACTAGTCTTCTATTGGTCTGTCAAATATGGAAGCAGTTTCAAGTTTGCCTACGATTGGTCGAACGAAGGTGAGGAGCTCTTTCCCCGTCGCAGGGGAGTGGCGTTGCAAACATAACAAATCCAAACTGCTAAGAGCGCGGGACAATATTTTCGTGGGTTCTGTTAAGATTCCAGGACCGTACATAGTGTCAGGATTTTTTAGGAAGAAATTGTAACTTAAGGGCCATTTAAGTCTCATCTTTTCAAATATAAGAGAGTACAAAAGGCTCTAATTTTGAAAACTTTGTTATATGACCTTTTGATAGTCGATGGAAGGGAACAAATAGATCAAATTGTTCTGTAAGGATGGGATGACTGAAAGCAATTATATCTTTATCATCATTTTAATTAATTGGCAAGAACTTCTGGGGTGTTTAATCCACTCAAACTGTGTTCCCCGTGAAGACCATGATTCGAAAGTGTGCTATATCACATTTTTCCTGTCGTTCAGGAATAGAATATCACCTCGATATCGCCCCACATGGTAGGTATTGGATTGCGAATAACTACGACACATAGAAATGCATGGAAGACACCCATGCTTGAAACCCGGTGTTAAAAAAATTAAGTGGGGGTGAACCCCACTAGAGATCACAGCGGGTCGATTAATTAAAAGAAAATGAAAAATCAATGAGGAATTAAATGGAATATTATTAGAAGCTAATAAAAGCTGTTATTTTCTTTGAAAATGGTTTTTCATTCTACGATGAATGATGCATTACTCTTTCGTGAGTAGGTTCTTGGAAGAAGAGAGTTGACTTTAAGAGTTAATATCAACGCATTTTATTTTTCTATTTTGTTTTATTTATTAAAAAAAATTGTTGATAGTTCTTTTGAAGATGAAAAAAAAGTTATAAAGAAAATTACTCTCGAATCTCAAGTGCTGGGATCTGCTCGAAGATGTAAGAGAACCCCAAATGTATCCCTTTTATAATGCATTATCCGTTGATGTTCTACCACAAACAGAAATTAATTTCTTTTATTGTTTGAATAAATATTTCGAATATTTATTCCCCATGTATACTTCAATATCCTCAAAGACGATATGGTGATGGACAAATTATTCAAGTAAAAATAGAAATAGATCTTTAACTTACAAAAAATATTTGAGGTTTTGATAATGAAGCGGAATTTCGTGCCAAAAGGTACATTTTACTGGAGAAGGTAAATATCATTGTTGTGTACTGAAGTACTAACTTTCGTCATTTCATATGATTTCAATTTTAATGGGTAATTTTAATGTTCGCTTCTATAAACTAAGCGTAAGGGGTGGGGGACTTCCCCAATCTCCACTCTCCCCCGTTACCTCGACAGAAACCATATGAAGACAATAAAATTATATAAAAATCTTCATTAAACAAATATATTAAATATTATTGTGATCAGCAAAATGGTCGACTCACGTTCACGAAATGGAAACGAGGAAGAGTAACAAGCCCAGTAGAAAGCCAAATAAAGTACGCTGAAACGTTAAAAAGTTACATTTGTTTACGTTATTTGTGATCTATATTTGAAAAAAAAACCATCTCTAGTCAATCGATTGAATGTTAACGTTTAACATGGCTGTACTCATTATTAAATAGATTTTTTTTTGCGACGGAAACTCATAAAGGAAAAGAGTCCTGGATGAAGTTTCCGAATTAGGTATCGATGCAAAGTACTTACTTAGTTTCGAACGAACTATTATCGACATCACTAAAGTAACTACCTAACAGTATCGAGTACGTTTGATTATCTATTTACTTGTATATTGTATGTACCAGAATATGTATCTACTTGAATGTATCGGATATGTATTTAATTGTATCGGTAGAACACTAGCTATATTTAGAGGTATCACATAAAGAGCATCAATACCAAATTTACTTGGTTTTAAATCAAAAGTATCGACACATGTAAAATGTGTTTCAGAATATGAATTTATTTTGTGAACGAGTACTATCTTCGTCGCCCCCAAGTTAACTCGTGACTCGGATTTTCATTTAGTTTTAACTATTTGCTGAAATTTTGCCCATTTCTTCTTCTGTTGCCCTTTGGGCCAGACCTCCCCTGAATATGAGCTATTCCTTAGCTCGTCGCATGCACTTCCAGTCAGTCTCCTCCATTGGCATTCTCTCTCCACCATCCCCATCACCACTTCGTGGAAGTTTAAGCGAGTCAGACGCCCGGTGACGTGTTCCAACCGCCACCGTCTGGCTGTCGCCACCCCGTGAAATTATTACGACTTGACGGCCGGCACGGCAACGACGACTCCGACGAAGGCAGTCTGCGACATGGGAATAGAGGCTGCAACGGCCGTGTTGAAGGAGACGGGCGGGTATGGTAGTACGAAGGTGTTGGCCTTGCTCTTGCACTTTCTCTTCGCAATCCTGATGACGTCCATTAAGCTAAGAGAAAAGAAGTCGATGGATGTCATTGGTGATTCGACAACTTTTCATTACCTCCATGGTAAGTTCCTGCATTATTTTCGTACTCTTGAATGTTGAGTTATCTTAAACCGAAAAATGAATTCCAAACATTATAATACTTAATACTAATGTGACGTAAATAAAGTCCCAAAATTCCCAAATTTCCCAATTTTGTTTTTTGTTTTTACGTATTATTTTAGTTTTATCGTTAACCATTAATTCTGTGTTAATACTAATTACGTACTTTATTCCCGAATTTGCTCTTTAGATTTTGAACAAATGTTTTACTTGCGTAATTATTAAACGAGAAGTATGTAGATTTTCTCACAAACAAAAAAGAGAGGCAAATTTGATTATATAGCGCGTAATTATCATCAAATTATGAGGCTATACAAAATACATTCTGATATAGTTTGTCTGTTAGTTATACATGAACGTGTTATGTTATTTGGAATGCATTGTTTGGCTTCAGATAACCTAACAATCAATTGGCAGGAAATAGTGTTGGAAGAAATTGATATTATCTTCTAGTTAAAATTTTTATTTCTTAAAATTTCGGATGAATAGCGAGAAGCTAGACCAAATCTCCTTGGCGTGATGCTCACGAGTGGTGGGGATATTTGGCTACATACCATTTGCTTCGTGTTTTCTAAAAAAAATATAAAAACAGAATGAAATAAAAATTCATGAAATTGCTTAAATTCTGACAATGGAGTTCATAACACGTAGGCAAGTCGATTGACAATGACCACCCTCATTTCTATTTAACCACTAGTAGCTATGGTTACTCGGTTGGTTGTATCCAACTAGTCGCATAGTTTCACACAGGGGTTATTATTGTTGTGATACGATTTAACCTTCGTTAATAATGTAGACAAGCATAACATCATTACAAAAACACGATGATATTTGTGAAAAGTACCGGAAATTCAAAAACACGTTTCACCTTAATATATCCTAGTTTTACTAAGAAGGAATTTTTCAAAATCCCTACCCTAATTTTTAAATATCTCTTTTTAGTCAACCTTTACAGTACAAAAACAACATACTATAAAATTTTAAATTTTAGAATGAACTAACATCAACATTTACTTTTTAGAAATTCATACTGGGTTATTCTAAAATATTTTTTCAATGATACTTTCATGTCTTTAAATTTATTTTTATATTCTTGAAGTGTTTTCTTTCGAAGTTTTTTACCACTTCTGTGCTAAATGTAACTTCCTCTCGCGTACCTGTCCGTTAAAAATATTTTACCATATCCTGCCTTTGACGCCTTTGCGATCATTAAAAACTGATAGTGACAGAATGGTCTTAAAAAAGTTGTGAAAAGATTGATCATTTTGCATGAAATTTCTTATTAATGTCGTGACAGCACAAGATAGAACAATAACCTCGTTAAAATAGTAATACAAATAACTTTTATGTTATGTTCAAGTTGCATGACAATGTCCGTGAGAGGGACATCATCAATTCGCATCGCTCATTGAAGTCTCTCAAAAAGACAAAAATTTAGCCGAACTCGGACTTTCTTTTTAAAAGGAATACTCAAGATGGCATTTTATGAAACTAATGTCACAAGTATTCCTTAAGTGGAATATTCTGTGAAAATTATATCCAACGAGGTTAAAGGTAGTTAAAATGATGTGTGCGTTAAGGATATTCAAGATTAAATCAAGACATCATTGGTGATTTAACTGTGACGAGAAAAAATAAAATAGATGCCGAAGTAGTAATATGTCTTAAGAAACGAATTCATTAGACTGTCATTTTCTGTTCAAGGCGAATGAATCTGGAAATAGGATTGAAACCATGTGTGATTTTTTATTCATATTAATCTTACTATACAAACTTTTCCAAGTATATGGCTTTCGTTTGAACTAACAGTGTTGACAATCCATTCGTTTTTTTCTCCTTTGTTCAGCCGTGCATTCGTTGGTATTTGTAAAAAAACCATCCTTTTGTATACTATATGCATTAGAAAATGAAATCTTGTGTATTAGACGACCATGTGCAAAATTCCTCAATATGAATTTCCCAGAAATATTTACTTGAACATATCTCAGATTGTAGCCAACTTCTGTGTCCAAAATCATATTTCTTAAAATTTTTCAATTTAATATTTTAAAAATTGTATTTCTTATAAAGTAAGTAATGATTTTGTAATTAAGGAAGTACTAGCGTATGCAGAATCAAATCACTCAAATAACTCAAAGCGGCGTAAATAAACAGAGAAACATGTTCTTAATGTGAACTCAACTTAAAAACATACCTCACCGGCCATATAAATGAGATAATTGCAATTATAATTGTTGGTGTAATACATTGCATCTTATGGAGGAAACATTTATTTAAAAAAGACAAGTTTCGAATCACGAAAGTCATGAAAATTACCTTGCTTCGTAGTAAATTTTCCGTAGTATTTTTTGCATCACTTTTATCTATTGGTCACCGGACATTTGAGAAAGATATTTTACTATTTCCGAGGAGTGGTGCTTAAATCACGAAACCTTTGCGCTCTGCCATGTTTTTACATACTCTTATGCATTTCAAACGAGACAAGCGGGTTCTTGAATATTGTTGGTAGTGTATTATTAACTGATATGTATAAATTAAATCATGTTTTTTCTTCGTTATTATTCATATTGTTGTATTTTAAAATAATTAAAATGAAACTAAAGAAAACAATTATACATCTCTGTGATTTGACTAACTTCGAGCGCTGGTCGCATCTTAAGTTATTATGCGTTAATTTATAATACGATTGCTTGTATTTTAAATTATATTTCATTAATACGAAAAGTGACTTAGTATTTGTAATCCGAAAGAATCGATCGTAGGGCAGACTACTTAAGAATTTCCAATCACACCAATATTGTATAAGGAAAGTTGAGTCGTTAAAAAAGACGAAAAATAATATCGAGCTGCCCATGTCCATTTCCCATGACTCAACTGGTTACATGCGCCTGCGTCAATAATATAAATGAAAATAGCAATGAGAAGCGGTAGTAAGAAGAATGACGGAAAGAACAACAAACAATAGTTGCCCTTAAAGTGGATTCTATTTTAAAAGAATAGTCTTATTTTTTTAAGTAAGATTTTTTTTCATATTACCCTGAAAATTAAATGATTTTGACATTGTGTTTTTGTTCTGTATACTTCCATTATTATTTCAACATGGATAGCAATGTTGTGTTAACATTATCAATAATAGTGTTGGAATACGTCTCCAATAGCTTGAAACCTTTCAAAGAAAAATAGGAAATTCAAGGCGACACTGCTAAGAATTTTTAAACTCTCATGTGCTCAAGCACCATAAATTATGAGAGAAGATAAAAACAGCGCGAGCGCTGGTGGTTTTGTGGGTCCCCTATTCACTGCGTCTCTTTCGTACGACCACCAACTGCGATTCCAGGGCTGCCAACCTTCGACACCGTCGCGTCCTCCAGGCGCGGTGATGTTAATCGGCGCGGAACGATTGGTGCGTAGCCCTTGTCACTATCGACTGTCGATGGAAGATCCTCAGATGTGGGCTTTCATCTGTTATTTACGAGCGTGTGACAAACGGCCTGTCAGACGTCGGCAAATGTTTCTGGACGTCTGTCTGAAGAGGTGTGTCTGTGGCTTGTGTTCGATTGAACACGGTTTATCGCCGGCCACGGAGCCGTACTAAAGACTCCTTTGTGGTCTGGTCACGCAGAAAAAAATGACGACCTTAATTCGACGGTTCTGTCACATCAAACAAATAGAGGGCCAATTTTCCTTTTCAAGATTTGATGTGCTTATCTGCACGATGTAACGTCCTATTAAGGGCCGTACTGACCCCCTTTCTTCCATGTATGACGTACTGCTCGCCCTTCGGTGAAGCTATTATCCGAGTACCTCTCCGCCCATAAAGGGCTTGTAGATACAACGGTTGTCTGGAAAACTACCCTTTACTAATAAGCTTTAGGATCATGAGCGATTTAATTTTATATGGTCAGTTCTGTGTTTTCCACAATTTATAATGTTTATGACCACTTTTACATGTAATTTTGTTCTTAATATCTCGACCCCTGTTCCCTATTAATTACGTTATGAGGTTTACGGGGATCCCAATGAAAGAGGGGGGTATAATCTTACTCGACTGGAGTTAAGTATCAGCTTTGAAATGTAAAAGTCATAACTTGTTATATGGCTCTGAGTTCTCGGATCCCGGCGAGGCGTTTTTATCAGAGCGGGTTGGTGCGTCAGTATCCAAGTACATACTTCGGATGCTTTGATCACGACTTCACAAAACAGGATTTCTCGAAAGGTGTACTCGTATATTTTAAATAATTTGATCGGGCACACTCCGAGAAAATAGTTGAGAGATTCTTTTGAAAGGAAAATAATATAAAAAGAATTTTTTTTTCTGTAAATATAAACTTACAAAAGAAAATGTACATAAGAAAAATCAGCAATTATCTATGTTACCAAAATATACTTAATTATTCACCGTTTGGAACTATGAGTTCAGTGGAGGACCCATTCATACAAATCACACGGACTTCTTAGTTATAAAAAGATATGCAATATAATTTTTAAAACAAAATTTTGAGGATATTTCCTATGGTTGACCTTACATTACGAAACGCACACCGTGGTAGAGGTATGTACTGATACCGTTACACTGCGTTACGGGAGAGTAGGAAGGTTAGCGATGATGTAACGTAACGTTACGTTTCATAGACTATGTTGTATACCCCGCTTTAAGCCGAAAAATTTGTACTGTAATCCACGTAGTCGGCCACTTGGAGAGCATAGGAATAAAAAATTGTGTCTGTTTTGAAATTTTCCACATTTTCCAAAAAAAAAAAAAACTTTTCTTAAAGACGAAGAAAAGTGGGCGGTAATAGATATCGTTACGCGTGTTGGAGAGGGGAGAAGTTCATTGAGAAATGGTAATTGTTGCGTCTCCCAAGGTGTAAATTATAAACGACCCCTAAGCTCCTTTCTCTCTTAAGATAAAAAGGCATGAAATATGAAAATTTAATTTGAGAGGTATAAGATAATGTTCTCAAAATCATAAATGTTTCCCGTCCGTCAAACCATTTTTTACCGAAGCTTTTAAAAACATAATTGTGAATGCTTTATAGTAAAAAAAATATTAGGTAAAAATAAATTTAGTGTAAGCGTATGATACTTGCCACTATATTTTAAGACATTGCTTGACAAACTTTCCCAAGATGTAGTGGAACAATTTATAAGAGATTATTCAGCTGATTTTTATATTTACATTGTGCCCATTGTATATCACTTTTTCCTATTTACGAGAGCCTTTCTCCGTAGTGTATTTAAAATCTACATGCAATATTCTTTATGATAAGGCGTTAACTATTTGTAATGTATTGGTGTAGTTTAGTTATTTCTTTTATCTTTTGAGATCTTTACACGCACCTAAACAGTTCGACAATTTTTTGACCATTTTTCTCTGGATGTAATTTAAAATGCAAAATGAGTTTGGACATCTTGGAATCGAGTTTTTCTGTAAATTGACTATTTCTATTGGACTGAATCTTAGGAAGCAGTTTTATGCCTGCATATCTAGGTGTAATACCACTCTTCAGATATAAATTTCAAAACATGTTGTTTTATTTGCTCAATAATTACGCAGTCCATTACATCTCTTCACGAGTGACCCATTGTTTTCATCGCTTTTCAAATTGGTCATATACATCCTGAAAGTTTATTCCTAAAAGATACATTGGGGTGTCATTCCCTCTTTCATTTTGGTGGTAAATAATGTGAGAATATTGGGTTTCCAAAAACAAAGATGATTGAATGTTTGTTCCCTACGAACTTTATTCTTTCTCGTACAATTTGATTGTGAAGAGAGTACAGTGGAACTCTTACTCAGCTGATTACCTCTGTCACGCAGTTGCAGTTCTTCGAGAGGTGGGTGCGAAGGTGTGAACTTATACACACAAAGAAATAAGGGACTCGATGTGTATGGCAATGGCAGAAAAAAATAAGTGAACGCCGGAAAATCTAGGCGCAAACGGGGTATAAAAACTAATATACCCGCTTTGTTTGCGCAGACACAAAAAATTCGTCTGTTCCAAAGACTAGATTTTTAGATCGGGAGAAACGTCCTTTAAATACGGAAAATACGGATTTTAAAAATACTGGGTGCTTATTGAGCAATTCTGAATTCGGATTCAGCGCGTCAAAATACATGAAAACGCATAGATTTAGTCTTTGGAACAGACCAACTTTTTGTTCGTTTGTGCCTGTGACATTATCACACTTTCCACTGACCATGTCGAGGTTTGAATCACTGTCCCTAAGTTTTGGTAAGGAATGCGTGAGCATTAAACGGGTTCCCCACAATACACATGGAGCTGTCGAAGGCATCGATCGACCACATCAACCGACAGTTCTCGTGTATTCATAATTATTCAAGCGTTGTAAGAAAAAATAAATAGAATATAATACTTAAAAATTCTTAATTTAATTTTACTCTCTTCCAAGGTATACTAATAATTTAAAAAATTGTTCGAAGTGTAAGTCCGATTAAAAACTAATATACCACGTTCAGTCTTATTCCACTATGACGAGTTGTTGTACACGTTCTTCTTTCCACGAGCAATCCAATGAGTTTACATCTGTGTACAACTGAAGAATTCACGTTCGTTTGATGTTGGAGTCATGACAACACTAATGGGATTTTAAAAGGAGTTGGGAATGAAGGAGAATAATTGAATTCTTAATTCGTTTATTTTTTCTTGTTTGTGACTTTAATGGTACTTCTCAAGTGAAACGAAGAAACCCACAATTAAGGATTCGTTTATGTGTTCTTCATTACAAAAGATACGAGTTTCTTGATACTGTTTGTTCGTACAGTACGTAATGAAATCGACTTTTGCACAATAATTGACTTGAGTAACCTGCCAACATTTTTAGATACCCTGAAAAAATAGTTTTTTTTAAAAACACATTATACGTTTTATTTAATTAAGTTTACTATTTTTTGAGTAACCAACTAGAATAGTTTATTTAGAAAATAACTAAAATATTTGGCATTTCAGGGGAGCGATGAGATAACATTAAATTTTAATTAAAAACCACTATTTATTGTACTCAGCTATTTAATAATAGGGGGACAATAAAAATAAGTAATATTTACAATATGAATGAAATATCATTGAAATAATTCTTCCAAACCATAGAATCATTTATGTCATTTATATTTTATATCCAATCTAAAAATGTTTTGTCGATTAATAATAATATATTTTAATAAAATTATCTCAACATATTATTTAAAAAACTTGGTACAACAATAAGTTAATTTAGATTTGAGTTTCATAGACATATTTCATTTTGGATTGCAATATGTTAATGCCATATCATTCTACGCCTTTTTATGACCGTTGTTTCAGACGCGGAGCATATGTCCGTTTTCTGAAACTGCGACGACGCTTTCCTCGTCCTCTTCAGCTAAGCATATTACACTCGACAGTGCGCACAAGCCTCAGTTGCGGTTGTGTAATCATTTGCAAACATTTTCCCGCAACATAACTTACGAACACAGACGTCAAAATGCGTTCACGCAGCGCATTGAGATCTATTGAACGGCACATTCTTCCGTTCCGTCGACACAGAATCCGAAGTCATCGAGGATAGCGTCAACGCAGCTCAAGAAAACGGATATCTACATTGAAAGACGCGTTTACGGAGTTATATGCCGCTGAAACCTGCAGAGGCAGATTAACAACCCGTTGAGACCAGACACGACTTTTAGCAATCCTTTCTCAAAGCTCCTTAAATTAATGCTGTTAATTTTTAGTCATACATCGAAAAGCTCTCTGTTAGGTGAGGTGGTCATATGTTGGTTCTTGCACATCACCAATCCCGGATGGGGCCAGAAAAAAATTGTAGCTTTTCACATTAATGTCCTAGTTCATATAACTGCGAACCCTCCTTCCTCTATCCAACTCCTCCTAGTATCAATAACTCAAACTATTACTATCTTCTTGTACTAACCCCTCCACGTGGGCCAAGTTGTTGGTAAACCCAGCTAACCGGCCCACCTACTAACAATAGCCTACCTCCTATCGCTCCATGCAGATAAGCTTCAATTGCACGCTACATATCCCATTTACAAATACTGTATTAGAAATTCCCATTTACATTTCCCATTTATTAACATTTCCCATTTACAAATATATCGAAAAAACCAAATTCAAAACGGTCAGTCGCATCAAAATAAGCTTGTCATGAAGCAAACACGGCAAGGAATTGTCCGTTATTCCGTATTTGTATTATAATTTGGATTTTATTACTCTTTATCACATCAGTGAAATGTTTATTTTTAGAGGTTGATTTAGGGTGAAATGTGTTTTTCTTTGAATTTTCTCTACATCTCAAAAATTAATTTAGTATTTTTGTATTTAAATGGGCTATTTTTATCTACACTAGATCTTAACGAATGGTGAACGGTATCGTAACAGCGGCGAAGGACTGCTAGTAATTGTACATGGGAATTTTTGTGAAATGAAACATGGGGACCTGTAAAAATCATCAGGTAAACGGTAAAAGAAGTGAATTTTTAAAAGAGTTTTTTTACGGTTATAGTCAGCAAAACTTACATACGCAACCCGCTAAGCACGTCTACATCTTTGTCTCACTTAACGAAGAACGTCTTAAACCCCGCCACCAGTGGCGGATCTAGACCGTAATCAAGGGGGGAGGGTTAACTGGCGAGCAATTTGTTTAAAAACTATGGTTTAACAACACAAATTTTATAAATATTAACCTTTAAATAAAATGCATCAAATAAATAATTAACAATCTTGTATTATTAATAACAATAACAATTATTTATTAAAGTTATTAACATGGTATTATTAATGTTATTAAAATGATATTATTAATTTTATTAATCTTGTCTTACAACTTTATTGTCAAAAAAGCAGTTGCAAACAGCGCATGACGAAGTGAGGGGCAATAAACTAAGTTACTACGTTACTACACGATGAACGTTATGATACTTCATACTAAGTTACTATAAGATGTACCGTTCGAACTTCACCGATAGATTCTTTCCTTTCGTATATCTTATTGTACAAGATATGAGATGGGGTGAGGTCAATGTAGTTTTCTTGAACGAATCCAATAACATATTGTGTTCATAGAGTTCAAGAACATGTACTTCCAAGAATGCATTCGCGGCTTCTCTTTCACATATCTCTATTACGTTCCTGATCGAGTCGGTAAACTCCATTACCATGTGGTCTTAACAGGTTCGTTTCGCAAATTAAAATCGATGTTTCAGAGTTGCCAAGGTGAATGCCACGAACGTTTAACAGACTTTAAAACTGTAGACTTCTCACCGAATCTCATTTCGGTTAATCTAAAACACGGAATCAATGAGTATTAGGAGTTAATTACAACTGCTTTCAATTTACTCTCGCAAGTATTAAAGTGATCCAGCTTACTGAAGAAAGAAATGCCTGATTAAATGAACACGTTACGGTGCTTAGCTGATAATGTACTTGATTCCTTGTTATTAGCTAAACAAGAGTTTTTGATGGGAAATCAGCGTAGCGAAGTTAAATTTTCTATTACCGGGTCCATTGTTCAAGTCTTGTTATGATGCGGTACTTGAGTTTTATACTGTATAGAATTTAAATGAGTTTGATACTATGGAAATTTTATGGTGTATATTCCATAATTATGGTCTTCCACTTAATTTGTCTCTATATTTTTATTAGATAAATACATTCGCAGGCTTAGCAATTAGTTCGTTAACTGTTCTCGATCTGAGTGCACTATATATATATGGTGTCAATTGATGAAAGCTAGCTACAGACAACAAATATATCACAAACACGTGATATCATTTTAAAATTTAATTATGAACGGTATACCACTTCTCTTTCTGTTTAATATAGAAAGATATGGTTCTAATGAAAAATCTTGAGCAATTTCAAAGCATTTATTCTTAAAAAGTTTACGTAATAATAAAAATAAACAATACTATTGTTTTATAATTTTTTTTGTTTCTCTCTTAACCTGTAACTCTAGAAAGTGTGTTTATAAGAATATTAATAAGAACATATGATTATAATAAGAACATTAAGTTTTTATTTTTTAAATCTCATGTATGATTTTACTTTACTTTCTGTAGATTTACTGTCCTGAATTTAGTCTTAACGTTTCTGTGTATACTGCTCTACCAACTTTAGGATATACGAATATATTTGATTTATATATCTATATATGCGCCTGTAAATAAATAAATAAAGAAAATATGTATTTTGTAATACTTTGTACGACCTTGTAAGTACTAAGTTCACAATATAATATTATTAGAATTCAGTTATAACATTATCAGAAGCGATGATAAAAACACAGAATGATTTCTCATTAAATACTTCTCTTGATTTCTAAGATTAAGATTTTTTTATGAATTGTACAGTTAAATTCATATAAAGCCGAGCTAGATCTCGAATGAAGACAAAATTACTTTCAGCTTGTTCACTAGAAGTTGATGTTAGAAATCGTCGTCTGTCTTTAACCCGTGCTAAATATGAAATATTAAAAGAAAATAAGAGTTATTTATCCTATTACATTAGTAAATTGAACGGTCTCATTCACTGGTGATGTTCACAGTAAAGTACAAGAAATAAAGAGTATCTCAAATAATGTAATATAAAAAAAAGTTTCAATACCAAATAACTTGTTTGACGCATTGATGAGGAAGATGAGAAACTACCAGTATTTAAATTGTTTCAATAGTTTTTTTCAATAATTTCAGCATTTTTAAATTGAGGATACTATATTTACTTCAAAAGAATTATTTAAATAAACTTCGTCAATGTATATTCAGAAAGATTTTTCTTTTCTTATTTCAATTTTTTTTAAATGTTGGAACCAGTTTTAGGTACTATTTTTGAACGTTAAACTCTGAATATTTTTATCATCTCTCAGGTAAATTAAAGTTTCTTTTGCAGTCGTATTCAAATAATTCAATTGCTTTTGTTTGATCGTACTGTTGGAAATATCAGGGTTGAAAGGGTTCTGTATTTTTATTTCTGAATCGAGTTTTCCCAGGATTATTTAAACAACTTTACTTTTTAATGTAAAATTATTTTCAGACACGAAAAGCAAGTATCTCAAATTTCAACGAGTTTCTTGTTAAGGTTACCCACACATTTGAGTAATTAAAAGGAGATCTCGAGAGGAAAATTGGTAGAAACAACTGCATCAAGTGATTAGGAAGACCCACCATTTAGTTGACCTTGTGGCCCGGTCAGCCATAACGTGTGGTATTTGTAACAGCACTGGAATCCATTAGAGGAGGCTTCCTTTCCAGCTGCTGCCTGCGTCCTAACCACAGACCTGCCTCCCACCTTCCATCGTACGCTTCGGTCTGCCGCTATTTCTCATTTACGATAACTGCAACGGGCATGAAATTAAAGTCGTAAATCGATTTATGAATACGTTTAGCTTCGGCCGCGCAAAGCTACTTTACATAATTTATGGGACTTGGCGTCGCTTTTGTTGTTATTGTTGCGACATGATGTACGATGACGAACGCGGCCGCGAACGAAACAGTCGAATGAACAAGCAATTGACTACCATTTACCAGAAATGCAGAGTAATATATCGCGCTGGAAGAGAGTAGCAGAACAAGTCCTGTTGTGGGTGGATGGGCGGGCGGGTACTTCTCTCAGGGTCTTGAGAACAAAAGAGATAAATCTCTTACAATGACCTTGGAATGTTTTTTCCGAATGCTAAAAGATTTGATCCGAGGACTGGTGAGTGGTACAACATTTAGACAACAATTACTTATGATAAAGACTATTGTGGGGAAAATATTTTGAGAACACTTTGGAGTAGGGAAATAACGGAATGAAACAGGAAATGTTTAATATAGTAATGAGAGTTCAATAACAAGTTTCATTTCCCTATTTCAGGAAGATTTCTGAAATATCCTATAACATGTTCGAAACTGTAATTCTCCCTTTATCTAGAATCACTTCAAGATTAGAAATGCCAGGACATCCAAGTACAATAAATATAATAAAACTCTCTTCTCGGTCGTCAGGTTTGATAAAATTCGGAAGAAAATTTTTAGAATGAAAAATTAGTTCATGAGCAAACATATTTCTATTTTTCTTAAACCATTTAACATTTTAATAGTTGTTGTGTTTTGTTTTTAATAGTTTAAGCTACTACGTTACTAAGTTAACAACACTGTCACGTTACTTGTTCTGAGAGAGTTACTTGAGTTCAATGAAGTTTTGAGATTAAGTTAATCAATAACTATTTTAATATTAATTATTTAGTTTAATATAAATTGTTTCCAAGATATGATTTTTCATACCATCTTCCCGAGTGAACTTAATTGAGCCTGTTTACGCGAAAAAGTGTCTTTTCGATTGATTTTTATGAAAATTATCACCCCATGACACTTTCAGGACTATCGAACGCGAATGGGATAGCATAGGAACATCACATTAGAAGAGTCTCTAAAATTCTATTTTTTACGCGAGGTTTTACATCTGAAAACATAAAAGTTGTGGCGAAACTATAACAGTGTGCCGGTACCATTTTGCCTCGTAACGTATGGAAGAGCATATAATGGGGAATTTCTGAATTTAAAAAAAAATCTATGGAACCGTACCGAACCGGTTCAGAGACAAATGCATGGACTTTTGCTAAATGAAGAATGTGTGTATTTTATACTCACCTTCGAAAAACGGTTTATAGATCTCGTATCGTCTGTTTTATTTTCATGCTTGTAATTATGTTTATCTTGATATTTAAGATTTGAATATAGATTTTACTTTAACGCGTGTAACTATAATACTACGCAGAATATAATATTGCTAAAAATTGGCTGCACGTTACAGCTTTATGCACAACTGTCTGCATATAAAATTAACCTACTTTCTCGTGATTCATTTGCGTGATTAAATGCGCATGTAAATAGGAGTGCAAGTTTTTTATGATCCGAAACATAAGTTAGCACTACCTTAATTTGTGAATTATCCTTTCTTTACGTTCAATCTCACAAATTCTGTAGTTTTCCTTGTTTCGGCGAACTTATCAGAAATGTAATCAACATAGTTCGCACCGGAAATTAAGCGGAGCAGCGAAGTAAGATCGTCTCATTAGAGGCGGGGAAATTGAGCTACCCGGAAATAAAAAACGTATATTAAAAAAAAAGAGTTCTTATTAATTTTCATAAGTTATTCCACACGGCAAGAAAACAAGGAAGAGAGGGTATTTTATCTCGAAACGATGTTACAGGACTGCGATGTCTACTTTTTTTTCAAGAATAAACATATTTTCGCGCATTTTTTGTATCTATTGAATACGTAGTTAGCTGATCTAATGAAAGGGGTATTCCACTGCGCTAAATTCACGCACAGCATGTACAGTACCATTCATTTTACGTTAAATTACTTTGTTCACATATTCTTTCAGTTCACCTACTCTTTCACAATTTTTGAACCTTTTGACGTTCTTCTGTGGTGACAGTAATACTTGGGCTTTTTTTCTTGAACATTTATTTAAAATAATCAATATTAATTATAAGACAATGTATACTTCATAATTAGTAATATTTAGTTTGCAGCAACAATATCTTACTTGTTTACATCAAACGTGAACAAAAATATTGGTTATTTACGTAAGAAATATTATAAACAGAAAAGAATTCCTCTTTAAAATCGTAACTTATTAACTCGTATCTATTTTAATGAAAAATTGAAGGTTTTGGAAAGTTATCTGCATAAGTTTAATTATTATTTTTCTAGTTTGAGATTTGTATAGTCCTTGCTATTTATTAATTTCTTTTCACCGTGAAAATAATTGATTAAATTACTTCATTCGTTTCAAATGGACACAACGTCACTTTGTTACTCAAACATAACATCGTAAGTTTCTACTGAAACTTAAAATTATTATCTGTTCTTGAAGTTTTTATTCATAGAATCGTCTCACATCCATGTAGTTTCAGAGAGCAACGTGCCACGTATCTGGATATTGTTTTTGTTTTTTTTGGTGGAGCTTTAGGGTTCGTCAACATTGAGGCCACTAGAACCCATCTGGGTACTGTTACAATTATTAGATTCCTTATTCAAGTGGCTTCTCAATACCCAGTTATGGCGACTTGTCCTGAGATTAACACGGTGGGCAATCTCTCAGAGATCGCAAACACTCTTTGCTACCTTAGGACAGAAAACACACCTCAGATCGCGAAGCGCGTCGATCGGACGGGTGCGTTCGGAAATTATAGGCACCGTGCACAGCGTGGAGGTGGTTGCCCGCAAGGCTCAGTTATTGAAAGCATCGTAAATCAATTGGAGGCTTTACGATCACCCTTTGTCAGGCTCTCCGTGCGATTCGTCGTGTGATAGAGAACGACGATAGGTGTAGAGGTGTGATGCGGACTGCTCTGTACGTTCGCTCCCAGGTCGATATCGTCTTGCAAGGGATCGATGGAGGGCAGGTCTCAAAGCAGAATGAACCCTAGAGAGTCACTTTGCTTTTCACAACATACCATTCACGATATTATTTCTAAAATATATTATTAGGTGATATTATATAACGTCCGGTATTGAATAATGTCCAGCAAACAAATATATATCTTTCTTTCGTCGTATTTTGATCCTGTTCCTAGGATCACCCTGTCAGTAACAGGGTTTATACATATTCCATTTCTTCATTAAATTCTTATTTCATGATTTATCTCCCGAGTTCCCTAGCTTCAGTATTCCCATTTCTCTTTACTTTATTCTATTACTTTGTCATTTCTGTTCAATTTCTCACCTTCACTTTTACAAACCTTGACTATATATATATATATATATATATATATATATATATANACTCTTCTAATTTAACTCATCGTGCGTCAAATAACTGATCATTTATCTAACACATTTCCTTTTATTACACTTATTCTGTATCATAAATGCACACGGCTCGCCATGTCCGCAACTTGTCTTTACTAGACTCTTCTAATGCAAGTGTTGTTTATTTCTCGTTATTTGTTAACTCTGCTTTTATTCATTTCTAGTGAAATTCTTTCTTTTCTTCTTTTTTTACTTGATTTATCTGAGATCTCAATTCCATAATGGTCTGCTAAAGAATTGTACAGCTCCAATCGCGTGATCACTGTCTTTTTCTCTCTCCTGCAATTGTAACTTTTTGGTTTTTCTTATCTCAATAGTTGAAAGAATACCTTACGCACCGCAGTGTCTGGAAATCTCTAAATATATACCATTTGATAGATCTTTATCTCACTCGGTGAGATTGACTGAAAGTCAGTCTAGACGAGTCAGTACGCGCTTTAAAACTTTTTCGCGTCACTCGGGTTCTGAAATTTTCGTAAGAGTAGTGTGAGTAATATTACATCAGTTTATTGGGTGTATGCAGTAGCGTATCAGGACCTTAGTTAAGGGGGCGGAGGAGGGATCTGAGGTCCATTTCTGTTTGAAAATCATGGTTTTACAA
>NNCF01126452.1:504568-527753 GCA_002313205.1 Laupala kohalensis
GCGACATTATTCATGATTCCCATGTTCAATCATATAAGATGGCGGCAGCGGTGTAAACAGGCGGTATTTGTTGAGCCGATTTTGCTGTAATCTGCGACTTTGGGGTTTTCTTTTGTGACTTTTGTGTTGGAGTGCGAAAATGGCGGTTGCCTTCCCTACGTTGAATGGCTTGGTTACCACCGGCGATATGGCTACAAATTGGAAGAAATATAAGCGAAATTTTGAGACTTTTTGTGTTGGCCCATCGCTCTACTGCTATTTTTTTGCATTCTGGGGGAGAAGAAACCCAAGAAATTTTTGAATATTTTGGTCTTTCTGACGATGACAAGAAAGTTCTCCAGACGGTGGTGAAAAAGTTCGATAATAATTTTTTACCCAAGACAAACGTGACGTATGAACGGTTTGTGTTTTCTTCGAGGAACCAGAAAGAAGGTGAGTCATATGAACAATACATGATTGTCCTATAAAATTTGAGTGCGTCATGTAACTTTGAAACTTTGAAAGACTAGTTGATTCGGGACGTCTTTGTTACTGGCATTTCTGACCCCAAACTTCAAGAGAAGTTTTTAAACACGTCCGATTTGACTAAGGCTACAGCTCTGGATATTTGTCGTGCTCGTGGTATTGTTTCTGTGCGAATGGTTAAGATTAAGGCCCCTACAATCGAAGTCAAAACTGCGCCTGCCGACGTTGATGCTCTTCATGCCTCAAAGCCCCGAATTTCCACTTCTTCCCGCACCTCGGCACCTAACCGCAGTCGGCAGAGGACGGTTAAAAACTGTAAATTTTGCTCCTACGATCATGATTATGGGAGGTGACCTGCCTTTGGTAATGAGTGCAATGCTTGTAGTGTGGCCAACCATTTTAAGGGCTCGGCGTTGTGCAAAATGAAACGCCAGTCGGAAGTGCATGACGTTGTATATGCCATCGGATGATGACGCTAGTGATCCCGGATTTGCTTGCAAATTCGGTATATGTGTGTGCTTTGAAGAATACTACTGGCCAAGTGGATTGGTATACTGTTGAGTTGAAAATTAACAAACATCGAGTGTCGCTGAAAATTGACAAGGGCGCTGCCCGCAACATCATGGGACTTCGGCAGTTCACTAATCTGGGATTCAAGCAAACAGACTCATTTGAGACCAACGCAGTTCTCAAATCATTCACTAATAATAGGATTAAAGTCCTTGGACGCTGTAATTTGTCATGTGCTTTTAATGGTAAAATTCATCCTATTGCTTTCATGGTTGTGAATGGGAACTGCCCTAATTTGCTTGGCCTCAAGTCGTCAGAGGACCTGGGTCTCATTGCTAGAATTGGTACGGTAGATACTGTAAATGATAATCCAAGCTATTCTGTTCCAAAGGAATTTTCTCATATGTTTGATGGGAAGGTCGGCTGCTTTGCTACACAGGTAAAAATTCATTTGCGGCCTGACCCAAAGCCTGTGATTTGTCCTGTTAGGAGAATACCCCAGGCTCTGATGGGGAAAGTGAAAATTGAGCTGGATAGGATGGAACAGGAGGGGATAATTTGTAGAACATTAGAACCCACTGAGTGGGTAAATCAGATGGTAGTTGTTGCTAAGAAAGGTGGGTCCCTTCGCGCGTGTATTGATCCTCGAAATTTGAATAAGTTCATCAAACGTCCTCATTTTCCCTTTCCAACGGTTGAAGAGATAGCGCCTAGAATTATAAAATCGCAGATATTTTTCAAATTAGATGCCCAGTCAGGCTTTTCGATGCTTCCGCTGGACAAGCGAAGCAGCAGGTTTTGCACTTTTCAGACCCCTTGTGGTCGTTATTCCTTCCTATGTTTGCCTTTTCGTCTGAATTGCTCTTCTGAAATCTTTCATGCCGAAATTTCCAGTACATTTGATGATTTTTCTAATGTTTCCACCTATCAGGATGAAATTTTGTTGTGGGCTGACAACCGGAGGGAGTTAGAAAGACTTCTGCTCTCGGTTTTGCAGCGAACGCACGCCAAAGGGATCAAATTCAATCCCCGAAAGTGTCTCCTTCTCTCAGAAAGTTGAATTTTTGGGTCATTTGTTTTCACCTGATGGTGTTTCGGTTTCCTTAGATAAAATCAAGGCTGTGAATGAGTTAAAACGTCCTTTTGATAAGCAATCTCTGCAACGTGTATTGGGTTTGTTCAATTATCTGTCAAAAGTTATTCCTAACTATTCTGAACGCACTGCCTGTCTTCGTGATTGGTTAAAAGATGGCGTCTGTTTCATTTGGGCCGATGCCCATGATCGGGCTCTGGAGGATTTGAAACGTGCAGTGACTACTGCTCCTGTGCTAATATTCTTCGATCCTGCTAAAGAATTGACTCTAAGCGTCAATGCCAGTCCAGCCGGGTTGGGAGGGGTGCTTATTCAAGATGGTCACCCAGTTGCGTTTGCGTCCCGGGCTTTGACGGATACTCAGCAACGATACCCCTAAATTCGAAAAGAGTTGCTGGCGGTCTCCTTATTCTATCAATGTTTCGACATGGCCGTGACAAGGTGAGGGTTGAGACTGATCACAAGCCCCTCTTAGGTTTAATGAAAAAACCATTGCATAAAATTCCTCCTTGTCTCCAGAATTCGATTTTGCACATTCAGCATTCGCGTTGTTTCACCACCCCCTGTTTGACGTCCTTGCAGAGCTTGGTGATGATAATGAATTGTTTGTTGCTAGCGTAATGTGCGAGTCTCTCGTTAGCAAGCAAAAGGACAAACTTGTGACTGCGACTTCAGCTGATCCTTTGATGTGCCAACTTCTAACCTATATTCAGGATGGGTGGCCTTGCTACAAACAAGTGGCAGATATTAGTAAACCCTTCTATGAATTCCGGAATGAACTTTCAATCTGTGATGGGTTGGTTCTTAAAGGAGATAGGATCGTGGTCCCCCATTCTCTTCGATTAGTCATGCTAAAGCTTTTGCATACCTCCCGAGCAGTCATCAGCTTCTGTCGGTCCTTCACTATAGTAATTTTTGGTCTCAGATGAGCAGGGCTACAAGGAATCTTGGCATTAATAGGTCAACATCTAAGGCTACTGACACCGTATTCTGGTTGGGAACCAACCAGGACATAAAGAAATTTGTCAAATTTAGCTCCACTTTTGCGAAGTTTCAGGATAATAAAACGAAAACTTTCCTTCAGGGTAAAGAACTTCCCCTTAACCCTTGGTCGGAAGTGGCTTGTGATATCTTTGAATGGAAGCAGGGTCACTATTTAGACGTGGTGGACTGTGACGAATTTCATTGAAATGGTTAGTCTACCTGACCTGAGAAGTTCGACGGTAATTCAAAAGATAAAACCCATTTTCGCGTGTCATGACATTCCGTTAGTCTTGTTCACAGATGGCGTCGTGTGCTTTGACTCACGGCTCTTCAGAGATTTTGCTGAAGAATGGTGCTTCAAACACATGATGTCCCCCCCCACTATCCTAAATCGAACGGACTTGCTGAGAGTGCTGTTAAAAAGATTTAAAAAAGCTATGTATTAAGTCTTCGGAATCTGGTGAGGATCCGATGCTGCGGCTCCTTACTCTCAGGGCTACCCCGAGAGAAGTCGTTAGCTCTTCTGCCTCAGGGCTCACGGGTCGCAATTTGCGAACCAACATTCCTTGTAGCCCTGCTCATCTGAGACCAAAAATTACTATAGTGAAGGACCGACAGAAGCTGATGACTGCTCGGGAGGTAAGCAAAGTCTTTCATGATCGTTCTGCTAAAGATAGGTGTTCATTTCAGGTGGGAGACACTGTGGTCTTCCAAAAACTCTTTGACTCGGTTTGGTCACCGGCTATTGTGGTTGCGGTAGGGGACACTCCCCGATCCTTCATAGTCGAATCTTCTGATGGTAAACGCTTCAAGCGTAATGAGATTCACATGGCTCCTAGGACATTGCGCGAGAGTTCTTTCGCTTGGTTGGAGTATCCTGAACTAACGCCTCGCTCAACCTCTACTCTCCCAGCTGTGGATCAAAGTGTTCCTTTAAACACTCCTCGTGAATCCGGCTACTATCCTACCTAGGATGAGTGCCGGAATAACGGAGATCGTCCTGTTTCAGTGCAGGACAACCAAACCGTTTCGAACCCGTCTGACAAAGATTCATACACAACTAAATCGGGTAGGCGAGTTTACAAGCCAACTAGATATGCTGACTATGAAACAGATTTTTAGGTTTCTAGTATGTTTCATGTGTGAATATGTTGTATATGTTTAAATTTACTGTGATTGTTATGAGAATTTGAAGGGATTGTTCACAGAGTATGTTCTGTGGTGTACGAGTTGGATCTCAACTGTTTATTCTATGGTTTAAGGTGATATCTTAAAATTCATGTTTTCATTCCCTAGGGGGAAGATGTTGTGTAATAAATATTAAGTAGGCACTNGTCATGTAGGCGGTAGTTCATGAGCTCATTACATTTTCAATTTAAATAGTATATTAAAACTAATATGGGCATGGGTAGAAGAATCCCACCTCTTCTCGAAACTAATCTCGTAATCACACTACCAAAAAAATGTGTTGAATGTTTCCGAACTTTAATATTATGAATGTCAAAAAAAACAAAAAAGAAAAGAAGAACAAATAATCTGAATTGTGTCTAAGCTTAAAAAGATGGCACAACATTTCAGGCTTCCTAATACTGCTTCGATTTCAGTTCTTTGATCACCTGACCTTTTAAACCTTTTAATTACAATTAAATCTTAACGTAGTGAGCCACAACTCTACACTTCAAAAAACAAACCTTTGTTTTCATATTTGGGCAAAATATTATACTTAACATCATTAGATACCTAATTAAAATTTGAAAAATGAAAAACAAAACTAATGCTTATTATGTCTATGCTTAAAAAATGTAACATATCATTGCTTATATGTGAATTATGTTATTATTTATTAGCTTAAGATGCTATTCAAATAAACGTAAGAATATCTCATGAGACAGGTGGAGATGCTATTTGAAAGTGGGGTAAGTTAATAAACACATTTATGGCAAAAATGTATGAAGTGAAGTTCAGTCGATATTTTGTGTCAAGATACTTCGTGCTTGACTAGTATGATGTAGTAACTAGGATAAAGATAAATTTAAAGAGGGACGGGGCAATAATATAAGAAGAGTGAATTTCCAATTAGTGTATGTGTGGTAGTTAGCTGTTTATAATTTAATAAATGATGAACATTGGCATTATTATACTGGATGTGTGTATTGTATATACATAAATGTATGTATCTATGTATGTATTTGAAAACTTGCTGTTTACCCGACGTCGGGATTTTTCTTATTCCAATCTTCTATTATTCATTGAGCAAGCAACGTTAAGCTGTCCGTGAGAGAAACAGGGCAATCAAAACGTAACCAATTAGTCTAGCTCGTCACTTCCCTCTTAGTTAGGGAAATTTAACACAACATCCCAGGTAGAACAAGCCCACTAGATGGGAGCCGCATTGCGGCCAAATTTTCACTTCAGACATAATGGAGGCAGCGCGGCTGCACCATTTCATTAAAACGCTTGTAAAATCTAAACTATTCGTCCCAGTTGTAGGATTTAAAGACTTTGTTAAAAGCACAAAACAAAGAACCCATAAAGTTTGATGATGGTTGATATTTTCCCTTATTAAATTGAAGCATTTTTACTCTTTTAAATATAGTTATTTCGATAATTTAGGTTAACCTTTGTAGATAGACCTATGATGTCGCGGACGTTCGTATAGAACTCTTTAAGGCGAACAATATTGTCCCGCATAGTTGTCACCTATCTCTAACCGATTAGGCGGCGAAGAGAATATACCTCTATTTTTTTCGATTCGACATTTATTGTTAAAATCATTTTCTACCTTTCTTTTCACACATTTTAAAAATAGAAGTCAGCCGATGTTCATCCTGGACATCTAATTTCCACGCCAAATTTCATCACTATCTGTTTAGTGATATAGTCGTGAACAGGTAACAAACAGACACACTTTCGCATTTTATTTTGTTGTAGATGTATTTGTGGGGATGAGTATCAAATTAAAAAAAAAGCTATCTATAGATAGATAGATTTATAATATTGGCGGGGCTTATTAAGTGCCACTAAATGAACCCTTGAATGCTAAGAGTATAGAAGATCGTATGTTGAATGTGCATGTTAGTAATGTTTTATTTTCATAAAATTTTAATTTTCCAATCAGTTTTAAGTAATATTATTATTGAGATATTTATGCATCAATCACATTGCTTTTTATTTGTGTATTCGTTTCATACATACTCCTCTTTACTCTGCGCTCACTTGCAAATTAATAAAATATTATGAACATCATTACTATCATTAATATTATAATTATTATTAAAGAAACTTTTCTCTTTGTACTTATCTAGTTTAAAGGCGTACATCTTGAAGATTGCGTCCACAATAAATGAGAGTTATTCTTCAGGAATTTAATATTCAAGTATTGGATCATGAAGATGGACTTACTTTAATACCAACTTTAGTTATTAAAGTAGACAAGGTTTCCAATCATAATTTTCTAAATCCATAACAATGTATTTTTTACAGTTGTAATCTTTTAAATAATGTTAAACCGATGAACTAACAATTCGATTTTATTCAATTATAAACTTTGTCGTAGAAAAGCAGTTGCGAAATGCTTATGACCACGTGAGAAGCTATGAACTAAGTTAGTCGAAATTGAAGTGTTAATTTGAGTATTTAAAATGAATACGGTTCATTTTATAAATAACAGACATCTTCTGAAATACTTAAAGTTTCCTTTGAAAATGCAATTTGTATTTAATAGTAGACAATAGAAGAACATCTCAAATATTCCTTCAATTTGCGATAAAACGCGAATAAGTTGAGCGTAATGAACCGCAGAAGTGATCAGAGTGTGTTTGATCAGAACTACAAAGATAATTATAAGAGTACGGAGAGTATGGGTACTAGAGTAACCTGTGTATTACCAATTACACCAGATATTGCGCATCCACAATGACAATACAATTAAAATGCATTCGCATAGAACGCAGTATTTCGTTATTGCATCGTTTTTTCAATGCAATAATTTTTATTGCAACAATTTTCATTCACGCTACATGATAGATCCCACAAGGATCCAAAAGGAAGAAATAATTTTTATATATAGTATATAAATCACCGTTTGTCTTTTTAAAGAATCTTCCGTTTCATTCTACAAACGAGAAGTGAAAGGCAGTTAGAGCGAGACTCACGAAACACTAAAAATACGTGAAATGAACTCACAAGAACACAGAAATGTGATTCGGAATACCCTCTCATTACGTGATAAGAAAATGTATCTCGAATTTTGAATGAGAACAAATTGTGAATTCCACGATATATTACAATTTAGTTGTGATATCTTAGTGTAATTTCTTGGTGCTACCAATACAGTGATATACGACCTGCATACTGAAACATAGAACTATTTTATTGAGCTTCCAAGAAAATTGTTGCACTTATTTCAGTAGATAATGTACCAATTCTTTATGCAAATAAGTAAAAAACTATATGAAAACCATAACATAGATTATGACTAAATAAAGTCAATTTGCCAGTAACAAATCATTAGTCATCAATTTGATACATAGTATTTTCTAATATTGGGATATTTATTTTTTAGCGTAGCTGATTTGAATTTTTTATCCGAAACAAATTCAAATGGGAATATGGATATGGTAAAGAAATTTCTCTTAAGGAGAGAATATGCTTACATCATCATATTGGATTTACAAGAGTTCCATATGAAGTCATGTTAATACTCAATTTACGAATGTTTGTATTTTCTACGCAGTTGGTGATTGGTTGCTCGTCGGTCGTTTATTGTCGTCGATCTTCAGAGATTTACGACGTATCATTATTGATAATATATCTCGTATAATAAACTCTTTTCTTCCCCTACCTTGATGTTGATGTCCAACCTTTGAATTGTTCTTCAATTCTGTTCGGAAATGTCTCCTGCTTTAAGCCGTTACGATGCGCCACACTGCTTAAATCCCAGAGAAAACTGACTAATTTCTCGAACCGCCTTCTGTCTCATGGCAAGATAATAACACAATGTCACATGGGTTAAAAGCATGTTTTCCTTTCTAGATAACTATCAAATACTACTTACTATTTTAATTGTACTTTTATGCTTAAAATAGCATTGTCTAATTTGCATTTAGTCATGCATCGTTGGCTAATTGTCCTCATACTTCAAAATGGTCATGAACGCGCTATCATATTTTGACGTATCATGTATTTCTTTGTTGCTTCAATCGCGTAAAGTTTTGCGAAACGTGAATAATTGATTGGGTATTATTTTTGCAAAAGTTAACAAATCTTGCGCAGAGTAACCTTAAAGAAAATCAAACCCATTAAAAATAATATTTCTTCAAGAATTCAATATTTAATTTCTCAGTAATCCCACAAATAAAATTACTTTCTTCGATGAATAATATACTATCAACTCTCAATAATTCTTCCTAAATGATTAAAGTACACATTCAAAGAAATTTAAAAGTAAAAAAACAACATTATCGTCTTCTTTTCATGACACCTTTTATTGAATCAGTTTCACTGACCATTTGCAAAACTAATTAATGACTTTTCAGGAACTATTTTCCTTCTTAATTTACAATGAATTTATTTTCAACTAAATTATATTTATTGCAATAATTTTAAATTGTTATTAAAATAGTTGATTCATAGAAATTAATTAATAATTTCTGGAATGTTGAAGTAATAATATGTTCATGGTTATATATGGATATTTTACCATGAGTTAATTTTACGATCTTAGATCATTGCAATAGCTTACGTAATTTACATTACAAAAAATATTTCGCTGTAATTAGAGGATGTGAATCTCGAAATCGATATCAGATAGCAGTCCCCCGTAGGTGCGTACTTGGGCATCAAACATCATCTCACCATTTCTGTGAAGAAAGTTGTCGGTGGTCTCTTCACAATTCTCCCCCGATTCAAGATTCATGAGCTAGTGTACTGGTATACTCATCCTACTTTATGTACAGTGTTCACCGACACAATAAAATTTTCACTTATCAGTATTTTTCATTTAAATAATGAAAAATAATTCTTTGGCCTTTGACGTAATATGTACGATTGTTTGAGCAACTTTACAAGTACTATGTTTCTTTCATCTTAGTCCTCGCAAAGATCATTCCCTTTCTAACTGCTGTCACTCCGATGTGCACGTAACTTCTGCTTATTCTCTTTGTGGCTGATCGCAGCCATTACATACTCGTTCTTCAAGCTAACAATTATCACACAACTCTCAAATTGAGATTTGCTCATTTCTTTTTTCTTTCTCTCTTTCTTGCTTTCTTTATTATTGAAAATCCTTTATGCAAATCATCATCATTACTCCTTCTAATGTTATTTTTCAATATATTGGTTTCACTGTGCCAAGTCTCTTTTCCAGAAAGCCTCCATTTATGTAAACTAGCTTCAACATATGGAATGATTTTTTCATGTAACTCATAAAGGAATTTCTGCCGTATTTATTCATGTGATACGTAGTTACTTCTAGTCCTTTTCTTCTCTTTTACACTCGGCTGATACATCTTTTTCGCAATAAATCTCGTACTTTTAAATCCTCATCTTGTCCGTCTCCGCAAGTACTTCGATTTTACTCTCTTAAATTATTTCAACTGACATAACCGATTTTCCCAACTTCCACTGTTTTCTCCCTTCTCACTACTCTTTGCTTGACTTCACCATACATCAACCTTCTTACCCCTCTCCTATCTCCAGTGATTGCTCTAATCGTGTTAATGTCCATCAACGTTCGGCTTACCTTAGTTACGCTGTGATATGTTGCATCAATGCTCATGTAATCCTGTTTACATCCTGTAAACAAGATGAGTGGAAAGTAACAGCGTGAAACAGCGAGATTGACAAATAAGCAAGTTTAAGGTGGGACCAGCACTCCAAGTTAGTCAAATCTCGGAGATGTATAATTATTTTCATTATTATTATTCTAATTGGTTTAAAACACGACATTATGAATTAAATTGATGAAAAAATCTCATTTAATTTGCATGTATCAGTTAATAGTACTGTATAAACAGTTTTCAGGAACTCGCTTGACTCATTTGTAGTGCATAAGAGCATTGGCGGCCGAACACGACGGTTTCGTGATTTATGTAACACATCGGAAAAAGTGAAATAGCTTTTTCAAATGCCCAGTGACCTATAGATAAATGTGATGCAAAAATACTACGAAAATTTTACTACAATTCAAATGTCTGGTGAGATATTTCTCAAGTTGGAATCACGATGAGTACATGTTTCTCTGTTTATTTATATCGATTCCAGATATTTTAGTCACTTAATTCTACCTATGCTTGTACTACATTAATATGTTGACTAGAGCTGTATGTATGGAGAATAATTTTCCTGAGATAAGATAAACTCGGTTATGTGATTAGACTTAGTTTATTGTTTTCCATGTGGTAGTACCCAATTTTCAATTCCTTTTTGGCAATAAAATATTAGTATTGGAACGGGTTGTAAAGGTAAAATTATTTTCATAATCTATGAAGCACCAAAAGAGATGCCTATCTTGTTAGAAGTGGCACACTTTGATCAAAGCGTCCTACTGGAAAATTAGAGTAGGGAGGTAGATATTAGGTGTCCCAACAACTTTTTGTAACATCGTCTAAGCGGTTGAAACAAGACCTTGACCGAACTCTGATGTTTCCTGTTTTAAAAAATTCGAGATGCGGAGGAGGATATTGAGAAGAAAGGATGGACAATAAAAAGAGGATCGAAAGCAGAGAGTGAAGTGTGTGATTGTGACGAGAAGACTTTCTCTTCTAACAAGCCAGTGGAAAATTAGAATAACCGATTATCACTCTTCGATGGGCACCAGAAGACAGCGAGTATTAACGAGCGTTTGCTACGCAGCTGGTAATGCTTAAACACGCATATTAAACGCATCCTGATGGGAAAGTATGGAAAGCTGTGCCCCTTGTTAATTGCTACTGGATTTTAATAGCTTCTTCTTTTGGGGCTTCTCTTAAGTACGTCTATATACGTTTATTGTTTCTTGGAGGAGGAAAACGTCGAAACAGTGAATTTTAACTGTGAACGTACTTTTTACTTTCAAGGCAAAAAATTACATCAAGTATTTATGATAGTTTTTTTAAACAGTGTCGTTCAATGTTTCTGTTTATTCTTTCAAAAACATATATTATAATTTTTTTATTTGTCTCGTACTAAAATTTTCAGCAAAATCACAAGAGACTAGCTTTATAATACTAGGTTTCTTAATATAAAAGTATATGAGTATATTGGATTGTAAACATTTGGAACCATTCATATAATGAATTGGATACAAAATGCAAATTTTCTTTTGGCAAGTACTAAGAACGAAAAAGGAAGAATGTTTTTAGCTCATGTATTTATCCACGTATGTATTAAATAAATAAATAAATAAATAAATTTATTGTCAAAAAACAGTACAAACTGCGTATGACCACGTGGACGGAAAAAAAACTAATACTCTCCGGAAGCAAGCAAGGGTCCATCCCATCAATTCCGATCAAGGGCCCTAAGGCAGAGGCGGATTCAAAAAATTCAGCAAAAATTCCTAGATAAGATAAAAAGTTAGCTGCGAGTTATAATACTAATAGAATGTCAATATGTTTGTAATTTTAAGCAAAAAATTACATGTAAGTTATTATCGAACTATAGATTATTCTGAGTATAGTGCTTAAAAATTGAAATAACACTAAATTCACGATTTATTGTTACAATAGACCCGCCCCTAGACAAAGCCTAGAGAACCTGTATGATAAATCCGCCTCTACCCGAAGGAAAACCGGAGAAAAACCCGGGCCAGGATGGGGCTACAGAATTTATGTACACAAACGTGCCAATGTTGAGTACACATAAAACTAAATTAATATGAGCCATAAGACAACACAATCATGCAAGAAAATAGTTTTTGAAATTGTTATAAGTTGTTTAAAAAGTACTACAGCAATGGCGTGATAAAGCACAAGACGAATTTAACTTTTGTTAAAATCAATAAATTCTTTTACAGTGTAGAAGCACTGGTGCAGGAGGTAGTTTTTAACCGCGGATTTGAAGATATTCAATTTCATAATATCTTTTATATTCTTGGGCAGGGAATTATATAGAACGATTCCCGAATGGTATGGTCCCTTTTGGCAAAGAGTGGTTGACACTCTAGGGCGATGAATATTACTACTATTATACTATTGAAACTTTTGTTTGAAAAATTGGATAACCATTAAATATTCAACAAAATTGTCAAGATTTTCAAGGTTTTAAGGCAGATTTATATTTAGAGTTGCAATAAATACTTATAGAACTGAGGAAAATCAATTTATAAACTACTAGCTGATTACGCGGCGTTGTTGGAATTTTTTTACGAACCCACTCGCAGGTGGAATTTTCTCTTCCGAGTCAAGAAACAACGACGCCAGGGCGGCTGCACCATTTCATTAAAACACCTTTAATATCTAAACCATTCGTTCAAATTTTACAATTTAAAGATGTTTTTAATCTATGTTAAATGCACAAAACAAAAATTAAATGTGATGATGTTGATTTTTTTAAAAATTAATCTCTTAAATTGAAGTATTTTTAACACTCAAAATTTCAATAAAGTTTTTTCAATAGTGTAGATAATCCTTTTTTGGATAGACATGCTGTCGCGGACATTGTTGTAGAACTCTTTGAGGCGAACAATACTGTCATTTATAATTATCACTCAATTCCAACCGTTTAGGCGACGTAAGCGAATATGTTTATCCTTTTTTTCGATTTCATCGACATTTGTGTTCAATTTTCTATCTTTCTTTTACCGTATTTTGGAAATGAAAGTTAGCCTATGTTCATTCTGAACATTTTAACTATATCCTTGCCAAATTTCATCGCGAGCGATTCAGTGGTTTATTCGTGATTAAGTAGCAAACAGACAGACACGCTTTCGCGTTACGCATTTAAATATTAGTATTTGGATATACGTCAGTTCGAAATGTTTTATGTTCATCTCATGTTGTTCGTATATTTTTCAAAAAGAAATAAAAATGACATAATATGATACACATTGGAAACATTTTTCTTTGTAACTATTTATTTGTGTTTTATTATGCAATTTTGCGATATATATTAAAAAAGGTCAAGTTACGTATTGTTTGTGACCATTGAATGAACTTTAAATACTAGAATATCGTATCATACCCGAGATTAAGAAGTTGATATTGTTTCTCAAAGTTATATAACAATATTATTTGTATTCAGACCCCCAATTCAATGACTAAGACTACTTTCGTGTGATGTATAGTAATTTTTCCAGCTGTTTAAGAAGAGTGTGATTATTTTCGTCGAGATTCTTCTTAACTTAATATAATTTAACAATATAGTTCCTTAGTTTATTCTTTCAGCTTCACTGTTTGTCACTTGTGATACGTTCGATTTCTTCCTACTCTTAAGCGAATCAGTTTCATGAGTAACCATGACAATATGCCAGTAATGGTGAGTGGTTTGTTTACCCGGAATTGTTTAACCTCACTTTCCAATGGGACAGCGACATCTGTGCCGTACTCGGTACACGAAATAATGATCGTAGGATCTGGTAGGGACTTATGTTGAAATCGACTCCTATGGTGGAACTCAGTAGCCGAATAACGAAGGTCACTTCCGACAACATTCAGTTATCCGTTAGGTTATGGTAATTTTATCTAATTACTGCTTATCCAGTGTTGAGAGATCGATTCTGCTGAGATGAATAAGCGAATAACTTTGAAATAGAGGAGAGCACTGGGAGTTACTGAACACGTCAACAGGTAATATTGATCTCATTATAACACTATATCCAACACGACAGTCTTTTGTGACGTCGATTGCGACGAACGTTAGATACCAAACAACAACTTACATAAATCCAGCACAGGTAAGTTACTACTAACCAACTGTACACCTAAGAGTAGGGTTACTTATAATGCCAACTAGGATGAGCAAAATAAAACTGACACGGAAAAGAATCGTAATTCTATCTTGTAATTGACCCTTGTTAAGGAACAGGGGAACTGCCCTAATATAAATTGGTGGAAATGGCCACCGTTGACGTAGATGGAGGGCTGTGCTCGATTTATCAAATTGTGTGAACGGGTAGTAGCTCTGTTTGTGAGATAGCAACAATAACGTTTTTCAGTGTTCTGTTGCAGCTCTGACAGTGAGGGAGGATTATTTGAATAAATCTTGCCTTTCAATTTGCCCTACGGGTAAAAATCACACGGAAAAATATCGCGATCGAGGTGACCAGGAGATTTTACTGCTTCTCATCAGCGACCCTTTCCTTAAACCGAGCTCATACTCGTGTCTCACAGTTTGATAAATCGATAACAAGGGTCAATTCTGTGTCAGGATTATAATTCTTTTCTGTACCAGTTTTCTTTTACGCACCTGTATAAAAGTATAGTAAAATAGGGAGAATCGGTCGTAAAGAGAATCCTTGGCCGGGTTCCATGATCGCTATTTATTTTTGAAAGTACAATGATTCGTGCAAAATTTTTTAAATTTAATAATCTCTACAGTAGCATTTTGAATAAATAGAATATCAATGGGAAAAAATAAATATTGTAATTTATACAAATTACTTTTATAGGTACAACAAATGCTGAAAGTTCCAAGCTAAACTTGATAAACCTTCATTATTTATTATCAACCGGGAACGCTTTACTATCATTTCTGGGAAAATTAACGAGAGCGATTATTGTATATGCTATTATATTTAATTTATCATAACTCCAAAAGAAGTACATACTTTATAATTGCCTTGACTGATATATTCTCCAGCTATTCGTCGTTATTTCTAAACTTCTTTTAGCAGTCTATATTGAAAAATAGAGATCAATTTAGTGTACTAAAATAATGCCATTGATCTTCTCAGAAGTGTAAATTGTGAGTTCAGTAGGTTACCCTCGTAAGAAAAACGTTCAATTCTACATTAGTGCAACCATTAATCAACACTCTTTCTCCGGGATTCCCAAATCGTTTTCCACTGAACCATTCCAAGCCTCACTTTCTTAGTACTGATGATTCAAAATTAGTACCTGGAACGTAGAAAATAACGAATCGCCGTGTAAACTATTCTTTTATTTTTAAGAGGTATTCTGCTTACAACATAATGTAAAAATGTAAGATTGCGGGTATCTTTTATGAATTTTATCGAGCAATAGCCATGTGACATCATAGGTTTTATTGAATTGATAATGCTTCTTCGTCATGTATCTTCCAGTAAAACAATATTTTAGCTTACAGTGAAAAGATAATGATTTCCTTCTAAAAATCACGACAGGTAAATGAATGAGAAATGGAAAGATAACATGAGTTCTCAAGGATGGCAATAGACGTTATTTCAGTACCTTCGTTTTTTTCTCATTCTCCGACTAGTGATTGTGCTCCTCATGTTATTCATTCAGTAAATACCGCAATAGATTGTATCTGAAGATAAATAAATCTCAAGTGTCAATTTTAGAGTCAAACGAGTCAACTTCCCTCAACAGACCCTGAGTAAGCCCATGAGGTTTTCGAAGGATAGAGTTCCGCAATAACTAGGTCTTGGCACGAGGAGGACGAAATGTGGCGAGCATTTCCCTCCGCCCGCTTTGACCCCAGGGTAGACCCGGTAATCATTTTACAGCAGGATGAGTAGGTTTGAGTCAATCTGGATTTTGAGGTGTGAAGGATCCCATGTCTTCCAGCCAGCAACTTAACACTTTACCATTGAGCTACGCAGTCTCCTCAATAATATAGAGTACTTACTCTTATAGTACTGTAATTTTTTCTGAGAAGTATAAAAAATATTTCCCTGTTACTACAGAATATTGTACTACAGAATAATGTACCATGCGATTCTCTGATTATTACATTAATGACATTTATAATATTAATTCGAAATAAACCACAAAATTCATTTTCGTCTTTGGCGTGTTTCCGTAGATAGATCATTTAGTTGCTGACTAAACAGTTGGTGGTGATACCGTGGAAGGGATTATGATATCTTTATTCAAACCTCAACTTCCAGACATATGTACCATGTGTACCTATCCTAGTATAATATGAGTACCATTTATATCCTGGGAGTCAAAACAGACAGAATATGATGTTAATCCCATCTTATTCCTGTACCGATGTAAAAAAATTGTACCCTTCACGAACCCCATGAGCATTCCTTAATACCAGCGGTTCGATTTCCAAAGCTTGAGATCCAGAATAGAGAATCAATTTAGGCAAGGAAAGAGGAAATTTCCAATGGCTCTCATAGTTTTATGAAAACAACTCATTAAACAATTCAATTGTTTAGGTATCAGGAATTTTGATTGAATATGTTAAATTGACGATAAAATATTTTGTGAACCTATTTTATGAATGCACATCTAAACATTTTACTTATAGTGAAGCAATTAATATTATTTACAGTCAGTGGCGGATCTTGACCGTAATGAGGGGGGCCTAAAATTTGTAAATATTATTGTAAATTTTACTATACATATTACTGTAAATATTATAAATATTATTTACAATCATGTTTAATGTATTACTAAGCGATTATGTATTTTAATGCATAGCAATTATGTATTTTAATGTTATACATCAATTCATCAAATAGATAATAAACAATTCATTTAATAGTAACCAAATTTATTAATTGTTTAGAATGGCAATGACATTTTATCAAATTTCAATATTATCTGTTGAAGTCCAATGGGGGAGGGGTCTATAATCTCCTTAGTCCGCCCCTGTTTATAGATGTATGTAATTTCATATAATTTAAATCTGTAATAATTGGAAACCTGTATCTAATCGATATTTTTTTATTTTTTTATTGAATCGACGGTTAAATTTTGCCTCGAAGTGACTCTAATTAGTGCTGAGGAGATGAATAAATAAAGCTGAAGCGACAGATTCCCAACTGGCGCTTCCAGGTTTTCACTTTTCATAGATTCGTTCCCAACTACTCGTTCATGTTGACTGAGACTAAACTTCCTGTTCACTGTCCCAGAGAGCAGCGGACAGCTCTTCGCGATGTGTGAGAAACATTGCGACAGCCACTTTCTGAACCTAATCTCGATCGTGCGATTCTGTGGATTACACAGTGCTTCCAGTGATCGTTATCAATATAATTATTATACCTACTCACATTTATAGTCGGCTTTGTGCGAACATATTTGCTACAGGAAGCTCTCAAAGTGGTATGTGAATATGACGAAGTTGCAATCGTGTTTCGTACAATTCTCATAGAATGTTCAAAATTAGGTTAAACTTAATACAATTTAAAAATTAATGTTTTCAGTTTTTTATCTTCCTTTTCAAAATTAAGTTTCTTTTCGGTTTTTTATCTTCCTTCTAGGTAAGAGTTCCTTATGCCGAATATCGTCCATCTTCAGGCCCTAACATTGCCGTGGTACGGCGTTGGTGGCAAGTTAATACAGTTCTATTTGTGAGTGTATATTACAGTTTTATGTGTGTGAACAGACCTATGAATTCATATTGGTTTGAGGTTTTTGCGTTTCGGTAAAAAACAAATAAGACTGTTGTGAACTCGTCAACGTTATGGTACATTTCGTATCTTCTTCAGCGCTTGTAATAATATTACTTCATACTCATTCACTTTTGCAACCTTCTTGCGGTTGCTTGATTATGCAGACATTACAAACCCTGAAGACGTTAGCAAGTAAACAATTGTTTTTCTTGTACATCATATTAATGTCTACCAATATCTTTAAAATACCTTACGTTCTTTTTTGTAGATCTTCTGTTACAAATATTTCAATAGTTATCAGTAATAGAAAGTCTGCAAAAAACGTCGTAAGATAATTTTTTTTTACTATTAACAACATAATTATACTGCACTTCACACATTAATGTAACTTTTAAGTCGTTATATTTCTGGTTTATTGATTATTTTACTTATTGAATGGATCACAAAAAGATGATGCGACGGGTTTTATTGACAGTCAATGTTTATTTACTTATATACTTCTGACAGGTGGGAAAGCACTCGCCCCTAGCCAACCAGGGTCCTTCTGTGTTGTGCGTGTTTGCTGTGTGATTAGTGTCCTTGTGTGTGTGGTTCTTCAATTCTTCAGTATTTTGGAAATTATTATGTTACTTAATTTTTACACAAAATAACTGGAAAATGTTATCTTCACAGTACATGTGTTTTAATCCTTTATTTCGCTTATCATCCGGATTTTCGATTATCTGGATCTCTGTCAGTCCAAGTTAGTCACGATAAACAAGGTTGATGTTCCGTGTAGCTTCTGCGTTTTATCACAAAGCAAATAATTCGTGAACTATATCCTTTTTCATTTTATTGTATAAAAATTAAAATTTGGCATCTCACACTCAGTGTGATTCCTAGCGTAAACATACAAAAGATCATAAAATAACTAAATATATTCTTAAAATCCATCAACGGTGAAATATTAAGGAAATATTTATTCGGTTTTTACCTTTTTTAAATTTTTTGGCCTCCCTTTTAGTTTTAGTGTAAGAAAGCAACTTGTAATTTGCAATGATATTTCTCTAACAATTCATCATGTATGTCCACTATTTTCAATTGAAACTCAAATAATAATAATAAGAAGAAGAAGAAGAATTACTGACAGGACAATTACTGCAAATAGGCTTAACATTTCTAACATAGGCATAACATTCTGAGATATGAGTAAGGAGTGTCTTCTAATCTAATAACTGTTCAAATATAAAGACTTGGCTATTGAATGCCGTAGAATGAGGAGACTGAAGAGAAATGTCTGTCCTATTATTATAGGAACCACAGTAACAGTAAGCAAATAATTGAAGACAATTTACAGAAAATTCCTGGAAAGAACTACGTGTCTGAGGTCCCAATAATAGCCATTCTGGAGATAGCTCTTGTAATTCTGGAAGTGTGAACCTGAGAATATCTTGAGTAGGCGCAGCCGAAGAGAAGTGGAACTTCCTCGAACGCCTACTGAGCTACCTGCCAGCTAAGCTGAGAAGAGTAGTAATAATAATAATAATATTAACAATAATATGTCATTAGTGAATTTTCAGTTGTGTAGATCTTTCAGGAATATAGTGTGATAAATTCGTTCCGCTTTTAAACCTTTTTCATGTCAACAAATCAATCGCGAGGATAAGTAACGAATAGATTAGGAAGCAATTTCTATAATAATATAGTGATTACTTCCAATCCACGTAGCTCTGAAACAACACAAGAGCAAGAGAGTAACGGCCTTACGGCTCGATAAGGCGTGGAGACAGACAGCACACAGATGAAACGGAACAACGAAAAAGATATATTCACATCTGGTGAACGAGATAGAATCAATAATGTGTGAAAATAAATAAATAATTAAAGACTATATTTTGTGAAATGAAGTTCGCAACGTTGCGACTTTATGTTCAAGTCGTCGTCAGGTGTTCAAACAAGGAACATAACAACAGAACACGATATTGAACGTAAATATAAACACAAAATATGTTTAGAAAAAAGAAACAGAAACTACGCAAACATGTTATAATATTGTATTGCGAATACAATATTCTGTGTTAGTGCGTAAATATTACCTCTGAGATGCTACGTTTGTAATAATTAACTTCTTTGTCCAAAATTAATGTGTTATCCCAATCCATTATGTGATCATTATCAATACAATGTGAGGTTACTACTTTTTGTTCAACTGATTTTAAATTACGTTTACTTTCCTGGATTCTAGTTTTTAACTTCTCTTTGTTGGACCTACGTAAATAACTAGCATTACTATCTTTGCATTTTATTTTGTATACTAAATTGTTAGTGTTCATGTGATCTTTCTTATCTTTCTCTTTCGTTATCAAATTATTGCTTTCAATTTTAAATGTTGAAATCGACAATCTTCGAAGTTCACTTTCATTATTAATTTTGTTTACTTTACAACCTAAATACTGTAGAATAGTTGTATATGACATTGACTGCTTTCACGAGTTAGTGAGTCAGTGACAACTGATCGGTTCTCTCGTGTAGCGACTGCGAAATCTTCACACTAATGTATGTACTATTTCTAAAAAGTAACTTTTTTTGTAATTGTCCCTTTTTCTCCATTCGAACTCGACCAATTTCCACACTGGGATATTAATCAGAGAACATTTTCTTACCTTTTCGAATAGTAATATTACGTTTGAAGAATGTGATATTTTTTTTGAGAATTTCTTTAAAATCTGTAAGGCAAAAAAATACTACCTGCCAAACACATGTCAGAAATGGCTCAATGAACCACATTGCAAATCATAGAATTTCAATTGTACTACCAAAGAAAGAAAGTAGGAGAAAGTGCTATCTAATTAATAACCAACAGTAGTGACGCAGTAATAGCGATATAGAGCTAGTGCGTACTATATACCTCATCGAATATTATCGATCGGATAATTATGCTATACCACAAACTAGTCTCAGTGGTTTCTTGTGGGGTTTGTTATCTCGCAACGTTCATAAATAAACACAATCCATTTTTCATAATTGTAGGTACATAAAAAACATTTACAAAATTATAGTACCCGTCAGCTTTGAAAATTACAAGTTAAAGAAAAGAAAAAGAAATTCCTAATGCATAGTTTTCACCCTTTCAAAAGTCTGGTGACAATCAATGATAATTCAAGTATTTTACCAGTTTCACAAAACCTATGAAACCCACACAATTAATCTCTTCATTTACAAATTCTAGCATATTCACGAATCTTCCATTACTCACAGTCTCTCAGAATTCAAGTAACTGAACTAGCGGACGCTTGGAACTGCCACACAAGGTTGCTTGTGCCGGCAGTAGATATAATGCAGCCCGTTTTAGCTTGTTCTCTTGTTGCTGCGTTCTAACAATGACACTTCATACATGTCAATACGATTTCAACATAGTGAACATAACACGAGTAATACGATTAAGGATTCACTCTTCCTCGTTTCTTTACCCGTTAAATCAAAATAAAACTTCACACCTTGTCTGTGAATCAAGCTAGGATTCACAAAGGCTCCGATACTGTCGCTTTCCTACTCCATTCTCCTCTCATCTTCATATTCTACCACTCATCCCCCACCTCAACGCATCTCGACCACACCGCCTCCACCACCTCTTAATTTCCATTTGTTTCGTGGTATAGTTTACCGTGTATAAATAAATTATTGACAGTGCACACATTTGAGTTAATGGTAACAATTTTTATTATTTGTATATATTTAATCCATTTGCCACAAAGCGAATATCTTCTTGTTTTGTTACTTTGAGATTTAACTTGGTAATTCTGGAGCGTTAGCAACATTATCGAAGAATGATATATTGAAAGACGTTTTTATGTTGCTCATTGTTTTATTGGTAGAAAGCTTTTTCGGCTACATAGCAGCCATCGTCAGTAACATACACTGAAAAATGTATATGTACATGAAATGACAATAATAACATGAAATTTTATTAACATATTTTTATTATTGTCATTTCATGTACATATATATTTTTCAGTGTATGTTACTGACGATGGCTGCTATGCAGCCGAAAAAGCTTTCTACCAATTCCGTTCTTCCATATGTTGCGAGTTTTATGTCTTGTTGTAAGCAAGGAAAGCAATTTCTGCTGCTCTCTGATCGCTGACGCGGAAGGTGAGTCTTTTTTTGCGATTCCGAGGCATGCGAGTGAGTCCCAATTGGGTGAGTGCACTGTATGCAAGCAAAAATCCTCCTCTAAAGGAACGAACCCACCAGTGCTCGCACCGGAATGCTCCCGCGCAAAGAAAGCGGCCGGGTGTGATGAGGAATCCTGACTACCAAAGCACAGGAGAGGTTGTCGAAAGTGAAGAGATTCTTCATTCGAGAGGAAGACGAGGAAGGATTAGATTTTTATAAGAGTTTTGTTTAGCGAATAAAATATCGGTCGCATATAAACACACTCATTATCAGAAATATTGGTAGCTAGACCGAGGCAGATTAAGGCGAGTGCTTCTGAGCCAACTCCCTGCCCTCAAATGCGTGAAAAATAAAATAGTATCATATTTTGTATTAAATAAATTATGTTTGGTTTGTAGGTTTTTTATTTGCATTAATAACAAAACTCTATCCTTTCAGAACCGTTCTATTCTTTCATAGCTTTTTATCTGCCTATAATGTTTTATGACTTCTGCGTTAGTTTAATTAGCTTTTATTCAGTTTCGTAAGTTTGAATATTAACTGTGTCTTAAGTTACGTCTTGCACCTATTGGCAGTGGCGGCGATTAGGGGGGCGTGGGGGGGAGCAGTTCCCCACCCCACTTTTTGTAAGAAAAAATAAACATTTCATTTCAACACTCTAAAATATGGAATTATAAAAAAAACATTTAGACTAGCCTTGCTTTGGTGTTACCTAATTGTCTTTAATTTATACCGAGGTAGCAACAAATTGTCCACTCAAAGACTATCTACCCTCTAATTCAAACTTTGTTTTCGTGTGATATGCTATAAATATGAGTTGCCGCATAGTGATATCATATTAATTGTTAGTTTAAAGTTGTTTATACTGGAAAATGGGGTATGTGAGAATTGCAGTGGAGGAAGTTCGATTGTTGATGTACATCCAGCGTCGCTATTAACAATTGATAAGTGTCCTTAGAACTGATTATCCATGCCGACTTCTGGATCTGCGCTTGACCTTGGTGGAGAGGTGGTGGTATGGGGTGAAACGGAAACTGTATTAAAAATGTATCATTATTGCCTTGCGCTCTATCGCGGCTTAGCGCAACCCGAGACAGGACACACGTGCAACCAAACACGCTATCAGAACCTGAGTGGCAGATCTTCTATCTTGGAGATTAGTGAGTTACTAGATCGGTGGATAGTGTGAAATTTATTTGCCAATTTATCGCGTGAATCCGTACGTTTCAATGCATATGTCTGTAGTTCTATCTAGTGTTCCGGTGTTATATGTTCTCGCGTGCAATATTGATTCGAGGCTTAAATGAAGCATTCAACAGGAAAAACCTTGTTTGACTTCTTCGCAAAGAAACAGAAGCTGGTAGCAACAAGTGATACTGAACAATGCGACACCGCTGCCGTTGTAGTTACTGTTTCTGCATTTAGTTTCATTAAATTCAGAAATAGAAGTTTCAATTACATGCGTGTCCACCGTGACTAATATTTTCAGTTTCAATAGGGCGCTTTATATA
>NNCF01126452.1:527954-550057 GCA_002313205.1 Laupala kohalensis
TGCCTTGGTATTCACTCTCATTGAATGGAAAGTTGCAGTTTTAATTTTGGAAATATTTGTTTTGAACTTAAAGTTATTGTAATTTTATTTATATCGTAATTTGTGATTTTTATCGTAATAGTGTTTTTAAAGCATCCTTTCGTGCTTTTTTAATATTGTTTAATTTAGTTGTAAAATATATTTTAAGTATACTGCAACTATCGATTAATCAAGCACCGTTGGGAACCACGGGAAACCAACTGTCAGGACACTAATACATACAATTAATATAAACATATTTACAAAAGATAGTTAAATAAGAGAAATAAATTATAATGTAAAATATACAAGTTTTGCCACAGAAATAAAGATTAAAATAAAATTCAATTATTTACAATACTAAAAAAACAAACAAAACCAACAAAAAACAACAACATATAATTGACATAATGCCTGGGAAGGTCTTCTCAACATGTCTCCGCCTGAAACAAAAGAAAAAGAGGAAGCGGCAGAATCACGGTTCATTTGAATCAGTGGTTTCAGCGCATATTACTCTTTCTCTCATGACCCTCAGATAGCTTAGGAACTGACCCAGGGACTGCACTACAGATACTCTATTGTCCCTCATTATCGCAATGGCTAAATCTACGTTAATGTGATAATTTTGGAATGCACCAACTTGGATAAAAGTTTGTCTTTGATCTGTTTTCGGGCATGTTAGTAAAATGTGAATCCAATCTTCATTTTGATCCCCGCAATGTGGGCAAATAGAGTCTCGATCCCCCCTCAGTTTTCTTAATTTCCACCCTCCTACGCAAAACCATCCGTAACCCGATCGTTCTTTTGATTAGAGACAGTCAACGTATGGTATTCTGCCCCATTGTCCAGCTACTAAGGTTTGCACGAAAAGTGATCTTTTTTTCAGGTGACTAATATTCACAGTCAGCTTCAGCATAGGGATCCACTTCATGGTAAGCAAGCAGTATTAGAATTTTGCTAAGATGGTTCATTTCAACCTACGCTCAACGTATATCTGGAGACAAAAGAAAGAAAGTTCAGAAGTTCGTGGTTTGCAGAATGTAAGTGGCTAAAATATGGTGTTGCTGGAGACAAAGCATTTTGTTTCCCTTGTCGATTATTTGGAACCACATGATGATGATGGAACGATGATCAGACATTTATTTCAAATGAGTTCATATACAGAAAAAAACCCGTGCAACGCCCTAGAGAACATGAAAGATCCTCATCTCACCTTAATGCTTTGCAACGCTGGCACAAGGGACTAAAAGCCAAAGGAATGTGTTGTAAGAAATATATCTACCTAACATCACGAAGAAGTCAATAAAAATCGCGATAATTTGAAAATTCTCTTTCAGACTTCGCTTTTTCTTGGCAAGGCAAAGTTTAGCACTAAGAGGACACAGGGAAAGTGAGAGTTCAGCCAACAGAGGTAATTATGTCGAATTATTAAAGCTGAGATCAACTGATAATGTGCTATTGAAAAAAATATTTTAGATAGGGAAAAGTTTTTTAATTATGTTGATCACGATGTACAAAATGAAATGTTGGAAATTATGACAAATCAAATGCGAGACATTATACTTGAATGTGCTAAGAAAAGTATGCATTTGTCCATAAATGTCGATGAAATGCCAGACTTTTCACATCATGAGCAGTTAATTCTTGTAATAAGATACGTCACTGAGGAACTGGAAATCGAAGAACGATTTCTTGGGATTTTCAAAACAGATTTGACTGATGGTGAAACTTGTACAAGTTGCTTCTCTCTATTTTCAAAAAAAATGGTATCAATCCTCGGAATATAATTGCTCAATGTTACGACGGAGCAGGTAATATGAGCGGTATTTACAAAGGAGTAGTAGCGATAATGAATGAAAGCAATCCCCATATAATGTATGTACATTGCTACGTGCATTCTCTAAATCTTGCACTTGCAGATGCCTCTAAGAGCATTGATTCTGTACGCAATGTTTTCAGTACAACACAAGTGTACGAATACTGTTTCATTGAAGCTTCTCCCAAAGAACAAGCAGTGTTTTCAAATATGGTTAATTTAGCTAGTGCAGCCTGTGCGGAAGGTAATGATTTGTCTCTCAAGCACTGAACGACACAAGATTTAGCAGCAGATACGATAGCTCGCGTGCCGTTCAACAGCATCTAGTAGACATAGTACTTACTTTCGAAGAAATTGAAGTTAAGGACCCAAAAATTGGTGGTGAAGCTCACGGTTTGGTAAAGTGTATCAGTAAGTTTGAGTTCGTTTTCGCATTAAATGTCATGAAACGTTTGTTTGAAAAGGACATTCTTCCAAAATACATACAAAATCATGATGTATCAGTTCATGAAGTCGTTGATATTACCAATAGAAAAATAAGGTCTATAGCTAATTATAGAAGAGACTGTGAATTCAAGAGACATTGGTCTGAAGCACTTACCTTTTGTGAAACTCACAGTTTCGAGGGGCCTACTGTTCCACGGCAGAAGTTAGGCAGAAAATTGACCAGGAGATGTCTACCCCTATTATTATTCACCTCAAGATTTTGGTCAAAAACATTTTACTACCCCCTCTAATACACACCCTGTCTGAGAACATCAAGTCGCATTTTGAAGAAAAAAAACCCATCTGATTTTACTGGGCCATATAGACATATTATTGACTGCTTCAATGAAGAACAATAAGGTTTGTAGTGACATTATCAAAGAAGCTTGTTCAGCTGTGAGTGAATCACTTGACAGTGAAACTTTATTTGCAGAAATTGATGTGTTGTCTCTAAAAGGTCCTGAAGAAACAGTTCGTAAACTTATTTCAAAGTTAGTGCTACAATTTAAGTCTGAAAACATTCACAATCAGAATGTATTTCCAAACCTTTTTCAGTTTTTGAGATTATTTTTAACTGTCCTTGTATCCACTGCGTCGGCAGAACGATCAGTGTTTTGAAAAGAGTGAAAAATTATTTGAGGAATACAATGCTTCAAGAACGTCTATCGCACTTGTCAATGTTGACCGTTGAATGACTCAACTTGAATGACTGTGTGAAAGTGTACCCCAGGCGAAAACAAAGACACTTAACCTTGTTTTAAAACTAAGTAAATAAATGACAATAAGAAGCTTATTTTCTACATTTAGTTTCTACATCTAACACAATTGTTTTATTTATTTTTCCTTATTTATTGCGTAATGTAATAGGGTGCGAAACACCCTTCAGTAAACTCACGTTGACTTCGGCTAATTATCACTTATGATTTTTATTTTAAACAAGTAATTAATTCTTTTGAAAGTTATGTTTTTAGTACTACTCAAAATGTGAGCACTATTATTAAAGCAGATAAGTTGGTAAACGAGTACCTCAATGCACATTCCCGTGAAGTATAAAAATCTTACGGTATTAAATCTAAATTTGAAAATTTTGTTGTCTTTATTTTTCATTTGCTGATTTATGTAATCGTGTTTGCATCATAAGAAACATTACATGACTATCGTCTCTTAAATCCTATGTTCTCTTTCTGCCACCTGAAGTAATTGAGTCTTCTCAATAGACCCGCGTAGGTACTCCATTACATTTTCAATGTTTCTTTAATCTCATATATCCCATCTTTAAAGGAGCAGAATACTTTTTATCTTTCTTTAATATCTCTCATGGTATGTGATATCAAGTACTACCTGTAGTCCCGACTCACGGGTACTTGTATATATAATTTTTTTTTGGCCTCCCACTTTTGATTCCCTCCTCTGTTTGATCGCCGCGTCTGCCTATAGGACAATCTTGTAAGCGTTGGTCTCGAATTAAGACACCACACGCGTTAACGCGTTCATGCTTGAGAAAACTCAACTAGATGTGAGACCCAAATTCACAAGAAAGAAAGTATTTCCCAAACTTTATAGTTCGGGCACTATAAGGTTGGGAGAAATTATTTCCAGCCTCTGAGTTTGTATCTCACACTCAAACCAGTTCTCTCAGTGAACTTTTACCCGGTTGGAAGAAGATTTGTGACGAATACTTTCAGTTCTGTCTGTATCTTAGTAGGAAATTGAACTGTTCATTTTAAACGATTTCATTCACAAATGAAGGATGGACTTGCTCGTCACATGACATAATTTTTGTTCAGATTGAAATGAATAAAACGGTAATTGTAAAAACATGAATGTTTTATATTTCTTGAGTGTTTCTATGGAGTGTGAAATTAGCGGCGAGACCCGACCGGGTCTCTTGATAACATCGGCTTCCTTTTTTTAAGGAAAAAAATATTTACTGTAATTCAATATCGGCAGGACGTTGAAAACATATAGTAAAGTTTGGATCTATAATAAAAACGTTATGGGCTGTAATGACCTTCGATGTTGACGAGCCCTAAAGCCCCCCCCCCCAAGAAAAAANTATCTGTTACAAGCGAGCTTAGTGAGGAGCGAACGGCTACTGCGGAGACCACTTGCAAACTGTTGAAGAAGAAAGTCGAGTCGACCCATGGGATCACGGAATACAAAAGTTCCAAAGAGTAAAATGCGCACGCCACGGAAAAGTGAACGTAAGAACACGCTTTGACAAACAAGCCAATGAGAAGCAATTGCCTCATGGCAAAAGTTTTCGGTATATAAGCTCCACGGCAGTCACCAGCCACATATTATAATCAGGGGATCGCAACAGGACTTGCGTCGAGTTGACCAACGGTGTAGTGTCCACTAAAGTGGCCAGTGGACACACTTACCAGTACTTTTTAATGTGTGACTAATGTGTTTTTTTTATTGAAATTTTCAGTCAACTAACAACAGTAAGAAGAATCTACATCTGCATATGATATGTGAAGACATCATTTATGAATCCAAAATTAATCTCCTCCTTCGGGTACATGGTCCGAAGACACCATTTTTGGAGTCTATGTCAACTAGATTGGGCACATCTTCGTTAGTGAACAAGTTTCTGATGAATATTTGAAGGCTAAATTTATCACAAGGACATTTCTAAGGCAAAGTCCATATCAAAATTTTTGGTTTAGAGTTTGTATTCAGAAGTACGTAATTCTATATATGTAGTATTAAGTTTGGTTCTTGATTCATTTAAAGTTGTTTTTGTATTAATGTTATTGACAGTAAAGAATACATACTGCTCAATAACATATAATTGAAATTTGACCACAGAAGTTCTCCTTATGTAATATTAATATTAGGTTATCAGTTGCAACCGAAAACTTTCTTTGATTTTCTTGTTAAATAAAATTGTTTTGCAAAATGAACATATGTGTTATGCACCTCCCTTATTAATGGTATCTAACGATTAGGTCTGTACTCAATTTCCTTTATGTTGTGAGTCTAACCACTCATAACACTATCTTCCAGGTGTTATTTTTTCTGCCACTTACCCAGGAACTTAGCCAGGATTTTGCTAAAGAGGAGGGGGGCGGTCCTAGCCGTGAATGAAATAACCTCTTATAATGGCTTGTGTTTATTTTTATTAATAGTTTTTACTTTAATATAAATTCAGCGCCAACTCAATAATTGACTCGCACATCAGATCAATAATTAATTGTAACTTAATTCACGATTATGTTTTGTTTTTCAGTATAATTTTTAAGGGATAGGAGTATTTACCCCCTGAACTCACCTTTCTTTGGCTACGTCCTTGCATTTAACTATTCGTGTTGCCGAGAATGACAGTGATCGTGATCTCTGTCGTAAGTAACGTGTGTTGCACAATAATCCTATGTCTCGGCTCTCGACAGCTTTCTTCTTTCTTTCGCACTGTGAGACATTGTGAGTTCCGGTGAGTGTTCTCTGCGAATTATTGCATCCGGGCGAGTGACGTTCCGGAACCTACTTCCGCAAGACTTCCCTAATGATTGCGTGACATGCAGTTGGAAGTGGCCAACAAGAGATAGACATGTTTTGGATGCTTCATGAAGCACTTTTTGGGTAATCCGCTACGATGGAGGCTCGGGGTCCGCAGTACTTTTTTCCTCGAATTTCAAATATTTTGCATTGGTCGCGTGTCTAATATTTTGTGTAGATAAGATTTTTAATTTACTATTTTCCATTCATCCTGAAAAGTAATAAATTATGCCATTTATAGTAAAAGGACAAAGTCATTGTGATATTAATAGATATGTTTTTACTTAATGTTTAGGTCACACTTTTCGCGTCATACTGCGATTTTAAATCATAAAAATATTTAATTACATTTTTTCCTTCAGAGAGGATTTCATAAAATTTTAAAATTATGAAGTATTTTAATATCCTCTCCCGGAAACTCTTTCATCAATATTACGATAAACGTCAATTTTCATTTCTCAAACGTTATAAAAATATTGAGCCTAAGAATCCAATGTTACTGAGATATTTAAAAAAAAAGCAAAATATATCTATATATCAGGTCCTACTCAAGCGTGCCTTAAACTCTGTTTATTTTATAAATATAGTAACATCAGCTTTAAAAAAGGGTTCAGCGGAGACAGAAATCGAAAGAGACGTGTTTGGGGTTCTTCCAATTGCTTGTCACTATGATGGATTCATCCGTGAAATGGTAGAGGTCAGCTCACATGAGTCTTCACTTTTCCCACCGTCTTGTCTCGAGGAGGATCATCGGCGTGAGGAGAATGCAGATGGACTACCATCTCTTTACTCGTCACAGGAATTGGTTCAATACAAAGTTAAAAGGAAAAAAAACTACTTATTTTGAGGTTACGTAGTTCCTCCTAGCCACATGAATGGGGCTGTTACCTCATGAGGTTTACAGTGACGCTTAGTCCCCAGCCTCTTGTCTCTTTTCCAATTGGCCCTGGAATTAGCACCAAATGGCTATATTGCGTCAGGGTCCCTTCCGCAGCGACAGGGGCCGGAGAGCACCGACACAACGGATCAGTTCCGGTGAACAAACCCTCCCATTAAACACTCCAGGGGATGAATAACTCCCGATGCCCCTTGTGGGTTTCCCCCTTTCCCTGGCGCAGGAGCATGGGATTAGGTTCAGGACCCCCAGGGGTCCTCTAGCGAACGGGCGTGATTTCGCTATACCGTATGAAAGGGGTGAAGGAATTGGGAATGTCAGGAATTGGGTTGCTGGGGAACGTCAAGTAGAGGATTGATTTTTGTACCGAATACGAGAGAAAATAAATAATTTTAGATTTACGATCTCTTTAAGGACGAATACCATTTATTTTGTGCTTTTCTTAGAACACAACGTTTTGATTCTTGGTTTGAGTCGTTGTCAGGAGTAACATATTATAACTATAAACATAACGACAGAACAATTGAACATGATATCAAATGTAAATATAAACCAAAAAGCAGAAAATACACAAACGTTATAATATTGTATTGCAAATAATCGACAGATTGTTAGTGCCAAACTCCTGTTAGTATTTTTTATAAATATCATTTTAGATATACCTACATATGTACAATGGACGATAATACATGAGGACAACCACCGCTGAATTTTTCATGTTGGCCAAGACGGGATTTAATTAAACATGTGCTCTCCGGAGATCTTGCCTACCCTCTCGTTTGGAACGATATTATATAAACATGGAATATGAATTTATCTTAATTAATTAATAAATAAAATAAATTATTAATAACGTGATCTGGGCATTCAACTATTCAAACGAGGCAGAAGTCACAATCTCGCGATAAACGTAAGAGCCTTCTTCCTCCAATACTCAAGGGAAAACGAACCATAGTTCAGAAATAAATGAAATCAACTTTAAATTTGTTTTTCTGTATCATTTTATTATAGAGTAAATATAAATGCAAATACAATTTTTTTACGAAACAGGTCGTGAAATATAGTATGTACCATTATGAAGGAATAAGCTTTAGGAAACCATGGATGCAGACCACAAGAAAGTAATTTATCCAAGACGAGAGTTTTATGCACAGTGAAATAGAAGAGTTGTGTTGTAGAGTATCGGAAGATAGAAAGAAAAAGAGAGTTCTAAAAGTGAAACAACATGTCATTGAGTACCAGTATGAAAACTTCTTCTGGGCTAAATGGCGCTGGGAGGGAATAAATTTGATCCTCCTACAAAGAATGACGAAATGTTTAAAGAACAAACCTGATTAATATAAAAACTGTTCATTTTTATTTTCCAATTATATTAATATAAAAGTATGGAGAACTTGTTGATCCGCAAAATCTATTGATCCCTGACAATTAAGATTCAGGGTGAAAGATTTTCGATGTCAAAAGAAAAATGTATTTATAAACAAGATGGTGATATAACAAGCCAGTTCAGCAGTGATGCCAATAATGAGATCCAATTCTTGGATTGGCGCTGTTAACATTTTAGTCAACGGAGGAATAATAAAAATGCCATTGAATTTTTGCAATTATTTATTTTGAACAATTCAGTCTTATAACTGTCTCATCGGCAGAATAAAGAAGTGGTATATTAGGATAATACTGTTAATTTGAACGTAGCTGGTTTTCCTAGTAAGGAGTGGATTTAGACTTATCTTACCATACTAAGAAGTAGTCCTGATACGACAACTTTCATTTTAATTCGAACAGAAGATATTGAATTCAATACATTTTTTTAAAGAAACTGAAAATCTTTCTATTAAACTGATCTATTCCTTTGATTTCTTTAATTTATTGAAACCAATTTTTAAAGCCATTTATTTGGAAAGAAAGTGTTAATGAGAAACGTATCGGCATAGGGCATAACTGCAAATGGGATAGCCGAAGAGTGCTTTGGCCCCAGGCAGTTTCGGGTTCCCCATTGTTATGACCATTTTCTGTTCGTCAAAAACATATTCTCGATGGTTTTTAGGTCACCTTTTCCACATCTTTAAGAATTGCTTAAAATTTTAAATTTATTATTTAAAAAATTGTTTTGACTACTTCAATCATTTTCTATGCACTCTTAAGAGTATAATACTATTTTAATTAAATTTAGAATTGATAGGAATTTTTTCCAGAGGTCTCTAGCTTTTTTGATAAATAATATTAATTTATTTTGTAAAAAAGTTTATTTTTTAAGAAGTTTTTTGTCTAGCAGTTATTATATACCCACATCAATCTACTAAAAATACAGAATTTAGCCAGTTAAAATTCTTAATTTTCCGCCCAAAACATCCCATTACCTTTTTCTGATCAGGTGACAATTTTAAGTAAACCAGTGCATATGCTACTATGTTCTTAAAAAACCGCTGCAGCTATAGGTGGTCGTTCTGTAGAAGGACGAGGCGGATTGAAATCATTTTGGAAGGCAGGTAGAGACCTATTTTGTACATATCTCTCACCAAGACTTCATATTTTTGCAAAATCGTATCACAGTAGCACTACGTCACATATTTCAGTACAACGGAACTCTTCCCATTTCCTCCACCCACGCACTCATCATCAAGCACTCTCGCCGAGGAAGTACCGGCACACCCAGGTTTGTTCTCCTCCCCTCTATATCATTTACCTATTGTTCCAGCTCAACGAATGCAGTAGTGGAGTAGCGGTCTGTAACACAATACCAGGCAACATAAATATCTCGCTGTTACATATTAACGTGCATCCAGTTTACCTTACGCGGTGCGGATAACTTTCTAATATAGCGATGTTATATCAATCAGAGGCTGTGTGTCTGGGCGTGAACGAGACTGCGAAGTAAATCAGTTGGACTTCCAAAGGCTGTGTGGGGCAACTGTATCGGAGGTACATTGTGAAATGGGCGACTGGGTTCGAAGCACGTGTGCCTAGTTGAGAGGACAAAACCCTGAGCCTCGCATGATTAGAAAAGCCATCTCACTAGTGAGAGATTCCTATGAACTGTAAGGTTGCAAAATATTGTATTTCATAGTCTCAAATGTGTAAAATATACACGTTGTTCTAGGCGATCTATTTTCATTTAAAATAGATTTGACTGATATTGTAATAAACGTGTATTATTGGATGAATTGCTTTAATTTTATAGAACGTTATTCATTTCAATACTTTTAATTAGTTATGTTAAATTGAATGAGAGACGAAATCGAGATTCGAACTCGGGACCTTGAGATTAACGCGCTAACAAACACTTCAATTTAAGAGATTTCTGTACTTTTAATTAGTGTTTAACATTTCTTCAATGTTTAAATTGGATATTTACGTTTCCTCCTCCTTTGTTCAGTATGTTTATGATAAACGCACATTTATTCCATTTATTGCCAAAACTCACATTCAAACTGAGTATAACCACGTGTAGGGCAATAAGCTCCTTAATCTCCAGAAAATAACCAAGGGATCATTCAATTAATTCCGACCAAACTGAACAAAAAAAATCGGAGAAAAACCCGGACGAGGGTGGGATGATATGAGATAATCATGCTGAATTACCATATTCATTGTATTCATATAAATGAAAAGAGAGAGTATCTTATTTATATGAAATTATGGAGTACCTGCTCCACTCCCGAGATGATTACAGGTTTTTTTAATCACAAATACTTAACTTGCATATACGCAGCTTGTGATGTTGTTATTGACTTTTTATGACAATATTTGTTTTACTGCGTTTGATGGATATTTGGTGCCAAAATATTATTCAGTAATCGTTATATCAATTACTTTATGAATCCTAAACATCTTCCTTCGTGGTTCGTTGCGTTTGCAGTCGTGTTTTCGTTACTCGTTAAGAAGTAAAGGTTTGCTTCTTTCCATTAAACTGTTTCGCTTTTTTCCTTTGCACGTCAATATGTAATATCCTTTCCTCTATATTTTGGATTAACCTACATAGATACATAAGCTGTCGTGGACATTTTTCTAGAACTAATTGAATCATACATTGCCGCCATCCTTCTCTAACGATTTACGCATCGTACTCGAAAGTACTTCTCATATTATTATTTTCCGACTTCATTCATTATCATCGTTACTGCTTGTTATTCATATTATCCAACGTAACAAAATGTACACTAAAATTGTTTCAGATCTATGAACGAAAATAAGAACGCCACGTATCACCGACAGTGGTGGAAGCGTGTTGGTTTCTACGTTACCGCTGAGCGTCAGCCCGTCTAGGAGACGTTTTCAGCTGGAGTTTCCCTTATTTATTCCAGGCAAGCATCGGTACCATAAGTACTCGGGCAATCGAACATCTCTTCTTCCGAATTCCCTCACCGAAGACACGGTATTGTGGAGGAGCGGACCGAAAGACCTGAACTTCACCGTAAGATATGAAATCTCTGCTAATAAAGGACAATTATTTTGAATGTGTGTGGTGTGGAGGTCGGTAAAAGTCAACGATGAAATTATTTGAAATTTCAAAAAACTCTACTTAATTATTGCACCTACAATGCAAAGTATGGTTATATTGATGAATTAAAAGGGCAGAAAAATAATTAAAGCTGGCTGATAATCAGTAAATCATCTCTGGATCTTCACTGGCATGACTGTTGATTATGAAACTTACTGATGTGTTCACCAGAGTTCTATTGCGTTACATGAGGCGGACAATCCACTGAACATGTAAACAACGTTCAATGCACAGCAAACAGTGGCATTTTATGGGAATTTGGGTTGCTACCCATTGAACTAACTCTACAATTAAGAGCAATTAAATATTGGCTTTCGATACGAGCAGGGACCAGGAACTCACTTGTAACTCAGTCTTACCATTGTAATACAGAAGGAAAATGGGACAGGCAAATTAAAAATTTAATTCATAAAGCAGGAATCACTTGTGTGAGTCAGAATAGTCCATCGTTAAACGACCTAAAAGATATTAAGAGAAAACTCCAAGACTTATACCGTCGTGAAATAGAAACTAACAGACTGGAAAAGAGGTCACTTATCGTGCAAACCTTAGTAGCTGGACAATGGGGCAGAAAACCATACATTGACTGTCTCAAATCAAAAGAACGATNCTTGTGTGAGTCAGAATAGTCCATCGTTAAACGACCTAAAAGATATTAAGAGAAAACTCCAAGACTTATACCGTCGTGAAATAGAAACTAACAGATTGGAAAAGAGATCACTTTTCGTGCAAACCTTAGTAGCTGGACAATGGGGCAGAAAACCATACGTTGACTGTCTCAAATCAAAAGAACGATCGGGTTACGGATGGTTTCGCGTAGGAGGGTGGAAATTAAGAAAACTGAGGGGTGATCGAGACTCTATTTGCCCACTTTGCGGGGATCAAAATGAAGATTGGATTCACATTTTACTAACATGCCCGAAAACACATCAAAAACAAACTTTTATCCAAGTTGGTGCATTCCAAAATTATCACATTAACGTAGATTTAGCCATTGCGATAATGAGGGACAATAGAGTATCTGTAGTGCAGTCCCTGGGTCAGTTCCTAAGCTATGTGAGGGACATGAGAGAAAGAGTAATATGCGCTGAAACCACTGATTCAAATGAACCGTGATTCTGCCGCTTCGTCTTTTTCTTTTGTTTCAGGCGGAGACATGTTGAGAAGACCTTCCAAGGCATTACGTCAATTATATGTTGTTGTTTTTTTAGTATTGTAAATAATTGAATTTTATTTTAATCTTTATTTCTATGGCAAAACTGGTATATTTTACATTATAATTTATTTCTCTTATTTAACTATCTTTTGTAAATATGTTTATATTAATTGTATATATTCGTGTCCTGACCGTTGGTTTCCCGTGGTTCCCAACGGTGCTCATTTAATCGGTAGTTGCAGTATACTTAAAATATATTTTACAACTAAATAAAACAATATTAAAGATGCACTAAAGGATGCTAAATAATAATAATAATAATAATAATAATAATAATAATAATACGATACAAATCACAAGTAAATAAAATTACAATCATTTTAAGTTCAAAACAAAGATTTCCAAAAATTAAAACTGCAACTATCCGTTCAATGAGAGTGAATACCAGGGCATTGTATGCACAGCCCACGGCTCTACTTAAGGGGAATTTTACAGGCGTACAGGCAACAAAAAGCCTCGTCATACATTTGTACATAAATAATATTTGTAAATAAAGCGCCCTATTGAAATTTTAAAAAATATAACCAACGTGACCGAATCGTAGAAGCAAAATTATATGAAGGCATTGTTTACGAGTACATCACATAATATTGAAACGAAAATCAAAGACTTCTGAGGTCATTACTATGCGCTTCGTTTATTAAGCTTTTTGTGTAAATTGTATTTTTCCTTCTGTTTTGATTTTTAAATTGTTTGTAATTACGTAGATATAAACATACAGTGCTGAAAACTCTACGTATTTTTGTAAATTTTCTTCGCATTATTTAATTGAACTTAACAAAAGGGAAATTTTTATATGACGAAAGTACAGAAATATGGAAACTAACATTTCAATTTAGAATATTATATAAGAATCCAGGGAAACACCGGGCAAAATGAACTGTAATAAATCTGGAATTTTTGTCAGGTGTCTTAATACCAATGTTTAGCGATGATTTTTTAAAGTTTCTATTCAAATCCCGGGGAAACACCGGGTATTGCTAATAATAAATAAATAAATTAGTAAACAAATCAAATCGTTGGTTTCGAGTGATAAGCGCACTAGTGGACAGACACCCAGAGACAAATGGTGTTTTAAAATATGTAGGAAAGAGATAGGAAAAGTTGTAAAAAATTGGATTTACTCTTCCGGTACTGTTCAAGGTAATGATGCATTTGATTTGTTTAAAAAATCGCGACTTCTTTACGGAACAAAGTGAGAGAATAAAGAACTCTTTGCTGAGAGACCGAATCGTATATGACAGAGAAAGAATCCTTTGCTCTTCTATCCTCCACCCGCTATGCTTCTCAAGCTCTCGAGTGCAGTCGTAAAGATGCCGGTTGACACTCGTTTTATTGCAGTAAAGTAATATTTCGAATCGGACGTAAAATGTTATGCAGGAATTGCGATTACTTCTTTTCTCGTAATGGTTTTGTTAGTGTCCGAAGAATGATCTTTCATTTAGTGTTGTTCGTTGAGCGTTTATAGCAAATGTGATTTTCCTTTAGAGTTCGATGTTTTTTGATGAGAAATGAGTAAGGATAATGTTATTGGTTATTTATGCTCAGTACATCTTAGAGTTAGTGCCAACAGAAAATTGACTGTATAATGTGACTCAAACTCTATCTGCTTATTCTAACAGAAATATTATTAACATTCATCTCATACATTCGTATACAAGTTTAAAGAAAAAGTTTTGCTCGTACCATATTTTTATGTTTATTAATTGTGATATGTGTCTAAAAGTACATATCATTTCAAAACAATCACTTGAAACAAAAAAGGAAATATTCGTTAATCATTTTTTGAAATATTTTTTCAAATTGAGAGAAACTTGAGAATGTTTAAATTATAAATAATAAAATTCACGATACTCTCTTTTTAGTAACTAATTCTCGTAAAATAAGAACAAATCTTTAACGTAATACATAAGTATGTAAAATAATAGGTTATTAAAGAAAATGATAATTATTAAATTAAATTATTAAATTAAATGAAGAAACAGAATTCTACATTTCGAGTAAAATTTTCAAAAACTAAGAAAAAGGTATAGGGTATTTATGTTATTTATTTTCTTTCAATCATAAGGGGTCATCCATAAAAGATGTTCACCAAAATGGGTAATTTTTATTCCCCCTTTTTTAAAAAAACGGAACTGTGCAAATATTGATTGAATATAATGTATATTGTAAATAAATATATTTTAACCTTAAATATATTTCCATTCTCTCCTATTTTGAAAGAATATTATCGAACAGTTTTTTTCTTCAATACGGCACGTAAATTTTCAGACCGATGTTGAGGGTTATTTAACCGATGTTAGTAATTTGTGTCAGTTCTTGTATTCGGAAATTTTAAATTAATTTTATTGAACTTAACCAAAAATGTAATACATTTGAACTTTATGAAATATTCCTTCTTTTACTGTGCGTATGAATTATTCGTCGAGTTAGCTAATTTGTTTAATATACTGGAAATGACAATTTTTTACTTGATTGAAGAATGTATAAATTTTATTTAAGATTGATATTTTAGAGTATCATTTAATATTGTTTATAGTATTGATAAGACGATTTTGAATTTTAATACATCTTTGTACATTCGTTGAAATGTGTATGTTTAATCGAAATCTGGATATAGCACGAATAAAGTGTAATGCTCAATGTACATATATTATTATTATTATTATTATTATTATTATTATTATTATTATGGTAGCCTCTCCATACTCCAATCGAACACTATTGCCGGGTACTCCCCGCCGCGGTGCGGTGCTCGATCACCAGCGCATTCTGACGGCGGCAGCGCGCATCTGCGGCGGTGGCTTCGTCTTCGCGCTCAGCTCCTTCGCCGGCCGGAGACGCCGCGTCGGAGCGAAGTGACGGCAGTGCGTTCGCCGCGGTCGCGCCGAGCGGTCGCTGTCCCTCCGCTGCCGCCTTCGCCACCACGCCGGCCGTCTTCGGCGCCACCGTCGCCAACTCGAGACCCGCCTTCCATCGCACGTGCCCTCCCGTGTATTTACTTCGACGTGGAAAGCACCATCGCGTGACGGAGCCCTCGCCGCGGTCCAGCTTCTGTGTGCGTATTAACAACCCAGGCAACGACCTCAATTAAAGTTAATGTAGCCCTATTCGGTGAGGGGGAGGGAGAGTTAAGAACACGGGAGAGGTTTGCGAGGTACGATCGGAATTTTAACTGGAGTGTTTTGCCCTCCAGGGTGCTTCCGGGTGTGAGTGTGATTTGTGACTCGGAACTCGGGGGAGGGTTTTTGACTTGATCGGAACGTGCAGAGTCGTGTGAGTTGTGGTGAAGACGTTGTGTTTAGCGGAGGAAGACGTACTCGAGGGATACTTCGGTGTATTGGGATCTACTGAATACCAATTAAAGGTAAGTTTACACATCCTCCGTTATCAGTAATTTACCTAAATGTTCTCATTGATCATCGAAGTTTTCCAGGTTTTACTTTTTCTCTTTATCTGTCGGAATTGTAGGTATTAAAATAATTAAGTGTGGGAAAAAAGCAAATGAAAAATATTTAAAGTGTTTGAGTTTATATTTTTTCGGGAGGTAGGAAGTACTATACCAAATTACTTATTTCCTTTCATTTCGAAATCTGTGCATTTTTTACTGTTAATTTTTCCTTGTTGTCTCACCTTGTTAACTGGTACTGAAGTAGATGTAATACCATCGGTTTTCGTGTGCCTTTAAAACCACATGCCCTAGCTGATAACCAGATAATATCGTATTTTAGGATAAGGAAAAACCAACATAAGAAATGAGGATACTCTAACTTCTATCCCATAATTGCGAATGGTGACAAGACAGGTAGCAGCCAAGCCGCTTCGCATCCCCGTTCACAAAAAATACATTTAAATTTTTGAGTTAAAATCTCAATGCATTTAGCAAGAGCTTTTAATTTTGTCACGGAAAATTGGTTTAGAAAAAAATCGAAAATTAGTTTTGCGAGACCGTGTACCAACAATGAGTTCCGCTTTCGCTGAGAACGTGCTTCTACTCGATGGACGCAATGAGTCGTACTGAGGCTGAGGTTGGATGATTTCGTGAGACGTTGTTACACATCGTGAGTGAAATGACTGAGAATTATTTCAGTTACGCGTTGCCAAATTCAAAAAGCAACCGGAAAGTTGCATGAATCTGTTATTTAATGAATCACTCATATCAACCGAGTTGAAAACGTGAGTTAAGTTCATGAGACAATCGTATGTATGTATGTATGTATGTGTCTCCCACCAGTTAAGGACCACGAATGACGAGTGCCAGTAAGGCTCAGTTTTTGTGAGAGTTTACTCACTAGACACATCGTGAATTTTACAGAGATCGGAGGAACGGTGTCTAGATAGGATTCAGATTGCTGAATCCGAGTATTACAACTGCGGTTATTAGTCGCAGAGGGCGGTTGTTAGCCGCGAGACAATCTTGTACTGATACTCTTTACACTAATTTTTTAAATTCGAATGAATGTTAATTGTTCATTTACGTATTTTGTGGAACTATTTCATGGTTTAAAATATTTGTGCAAAATTAAAGTCGAAAAAAATACGTAAGTTTTCATGCAACTTATTTTCAGTTTGAAGTTCTTCTTTCCATGATACTCTTCTGCCAATGGTATCTCGAGTAACTGCAATTTCTTTATTAAAGTTTCATGAAATTGAAAATATTGATGTATGTTAGCTTTTATTTCATTTTAAATCGTTTGCGATCAATCAAACTTCCTTTTAATTACGATGAAACTTTATTTTCTTGAACCTAGAAGTTATCGTTCAATTTAAAAAAATCTTTATATTATATATTTTATAAATAATTCTTTATATTATAAATTATTTACAGAATACAAAAATCTTTTTATATTTTGTAAATGGTATAAATGTAAGGATTTCCGGTATATTTTATCGTAGCGATCAAGTGATATTTACATTGATTCACTGAGCTCTTTAATATGAGCTCCTTCTGCTTGCTTCATCCAGAATTTACCATGTGAATTTAGTATCTCCAATCATACAATTATGTTGTCATTTTAGCAATATTTTGTTTTGATATTCGTATGACCTAAAAATTGGTACATTGTGTAGAACTATAATCCTAAAGCGGTATGGTAATTTCTCTTGATGGTGAAAATACTTTTCATGAAATATAATTTCTAATTGTTTGTTTTGTATTCAATATAATGAACCATACAAGAAACATGATACACTTCAGACTACAATAAACGAAAACTGTGAAAGTGATTAATAACATACTCTGTCAGGAGAGTTTGGGCCGCTCGCGAAGTCCCCTGCGGCGAATGTTTTCTTGCCCCAACCATGACCTTGAGTTAGATCTTCTGTCGGTCGCCGCACTTTCTCTCACCGCCCTTATACATCAAAATCCATTAATTTCATAGAACGCACAACCACACTGTGTATAATGGGCCACAAAAACTCTATAGCGGAAACATAGCCCGCCATGTAACGTTCTTAACCCATCTAATATAGAACTGTGTGGCTCACAATTTCCTGATACCTCCGTCTGAATACTTTGGAAATTGTGAGAGCTTAAGTACATAAAACATGTATTAATACTGAAATTTTATTGAACAGATTACTTACCCTTCTCTTTAAATAGTACTGGTTTCTTTTAGTAGAAGGGAACACAACATTTTTTAGTTCCACTTCTTGCTCTGCATTCAACGTGACACTGAATCATTTAAATTCCGCTGCAAAAATCGATGTTTAAATATACATAAAATTACATTTATTTCCTACAAGATAATTAAATCTTTTTTGTACTCTCAGCTACACAAAATATTCTCCTTTTTTTGCTCAAAAAGAAATGATTGGATTTTCTGATGAAACGTGGTATTGAAGCTTTTGGTTCGCTAAAATGTGCGATAATAGGTTTCATCCTGACTGAATGAACTTTGAAAACCCACCCAGAATAATTTCTTACCGAATTATATTAACAATTCTTTATTAACATGAGTTATCAATATTTATTGTAACTTAAAATAGTATTTATACTTATAAAACAACGTATAGTTAGATTGATGATATTTTTTTTTTTCATTTCATAGCGAAGTGTTCTAGTGCAATGTTGCAGAACAAATATCTTCCCTGGTACTTCTTGATTCTCTCATAATAAATTTCATTTTCAGTTTCGGCTTGTCGCTGTGAAAGTGTGGAAACAAATACAAACACCGGACATTAACTTGTGATATTGGCCATGATCTCTCATTCCGTGTCCAATGTCATTGTGCCCCTGAAGGTTCCGTCAAGGCCAAGGGTGGCGCCCGCGCTATGATTTTGGAGAGCGTTTGATAGCGACAGGGTAATTAACACTGTTGTTATTATTTATCTCGAATTTTGTGTGATTTTAACAGTTTTCATCAATTAGCAATCTACTCGGATTAATAAATAAATTGCACGGCGCAATTTGTTAAATAATGTTATAATCTCTTTGAAATAACTTGTTCTATATTTTGTATATATTCCAACCAGCAGGTAACTATTTCTGTTATTATTCTGGGGGGGAGGTACATATCAGGATTTTGCCTTGGGGCGCAGAAATGTTAAATCCGTGCCAGCCTTGGGCTTTTTGGTCGGGATAGATGGGATGGTCCTTCGCTTGCTTCCAAAGAGAAAATTATTTTATTGTCCTTCACGTGGTCATATGGACTTTGTAATTGCTTTCTTAATAATAAATATTTATATTACAAACATCATTAAGATGTTACCTTCAGGTATGATTAATCGCCCTTTAAGGAATTATGTGTCTTAGGCTATTGTTATTAGGTGGACCGGTTTGCTGGGTTTACCAACAACTTGACCTACGTGGATGGGTTAGTTAGAGTTATTGATATTAGGAGGAGATGGATAGAGGAAGAAGGTTGGTTTATCAGTAGTCACAGCTATATGAACTGGGACATTAATGTGCATAGCTACAAATTTTACCCGGACCCTACCAGGAATTGAACCCGGGATGATTTGTTAAAGAGAAAAAACGCTACCACTTGAGCCACCGGAGGTGCAAGTATCACTGTCGGGATTAATGGTTCATTCAAATTTGTTAATACAGTAGACATTGAACAATGTTAATGTATGTGCTATGATATCAGTATTCTTAAATCATTGAAACCAAACTAATACATTTATTTCGAACTTCCAGTATGCGGGGTCATTTACATGTCATGGAGGTTCCGAAAATTGTAAGGAAGTGTGACATAAATTTTTTTTATATTGCATAGGAAGATATTGTGACAAAGTAGGACAAAGAGGTTTCGGATGGGATCAAAAGAACAAAATATGTGTTACTTATGCTACTGAACCCTTAACGAGACAATTTAAAAAAATCAATTATTTGTAAAAAAAGAGCATTTTTTAAACTCCAAAATCTGTAAGAACATTTAACCTAAATCGTATCCACCAAATATGTAAATTCAACCTCTGGAAAACTGTCTTCTTTCGTGACGGGACAGCTTATTTATGCCTGTGTTGAGTACATTGTCTGTTCGTTCCCTCATTCATACCCAAATCCCCCTTTTTATCAAACTAGTCACGTCCGGTTTTATGCACGGAAAATACATTTATCTCGGGTAGACGACCCAAACATCGGCTTCTTCCTTCCCCCCTGTGGAAATGCTGATTTGATTCACGTTGTAGGTGGTTGTGTTATCGTCTCTTTCACGGTTCGATGAACCAGCACTTCCCAGGATAGTTGAAGTACTTTTGATGCGACATGTGAGGGTTCATTAACATGTTCAGGTTTTCAGTTTCAAACATATCTTATGGAAATTTTGAGAAGTTTGGTTATATCTTTTGAATTATCATGGTGTACTTTTGTAAAGGTCGAGTATGGGAATCGACACATAAGTGAATCATGAGTTATGTTGAGGGAAAGCTGAGACATATAGCTCTTCGCACACCAAATATATACGGCGCATTTCGAAGAAAAACGTAAGGTAATGTTCCATGTAATTTATACATGTGTATCATCATTTATATTAATTTAATTATGCTCTATAACGTTATAGTTGTAATGATTTAATCTTTTCAACTATGGTATTCCATCATTTTCTGTTCGGTAATGTAGATGTCCAATTTTTGTTTTTCGATTCATTTTGGACCAATGTGTCCATCAAATGTTTGGTCTATAATATGACATCTGGTAGCCATTATTGATCATCTTTTTTTGACGAGTCTATAATATGACATTTGGTACTTACGCGTGAACAAATTTAACCTTTAATGTTATTTATTGCGTTTCACGTAGTTCACGGCTAAATGATTATACTGTTGCTGTTTGTTGGCTATTCATGATAATATTAATAAATTTTGTGAGCGTGAAAAATGTACGAAGGCAAAGAAAACGCGATCGCAATTTCGCAACCAAAGTTTGTTCCATTCTTTATTGCAATGTAAAACCTGTTTAATGCTATAAGTATTTTGATCCATTTCCTTTTGAAAGTAGTGGAACGGAAGCAGGTTTGAAATAAATTCTTCAATTGTTTGACAGTACAATTATAATTACAGAATACAAAAAGCCAACAAGGAATTATACATTATCTTATATCCAAAACCATTATTAATTCCGACGAAATGTTCCCATTGAAATTGTTAACAAACACTATTCCTTACCACAAATAGGATAAGTTAATACAAAAGCATTTTTAAGTATCGAAATCGTTTTGTTTTAAGATTTGTCTACGTCGGCGATGTGAATTGAAATGTTGACGTTAACATATATTCTTCGCACAGCCGCTATTTTCAAGCATCTTGCGTGATAATCGAGAAGCTAATTTGATGTTACGGTACCTTCTCACTTTCACGTCTTTTCGTGTAGCAATTTTCGTTTAAGCAATTGTCAAAGGAATAATATTACTTATTAATATTTGTAAAATATAGGAATGTAAATTTAGAACATTCTAATAAAACAAAATATTCAATTTTTTAAAACAACATTTTCAACTTTCCATGAATAAAAATTACCTCGACATTATTAAGTCTTTTGGTTTTAATGATTCAATTTTTAATGTAGTTGACAAATATTTGCTTCAATTTCTTTCTCAAAAATTCCGCGTTTTTTTACTTATGCACCTATTCTATAGTCAGTACTATAATAGTAAAAAAATTGATTCGTGGTTTTTCGGAAATATTCGTTTCGGGGGTTTCCTGTGCCATGAAAGATGTTTTTAAAAACTTCCATCCGTCTGTGTAGAGCGATTCTATCAAACCTGTGGAATTTATTTTATATTTCATTTTAAGAGCAAATCTGCTCATCGATATGCGTGCGCTAGAATTTTTATAACTTTTGTATTAAGAGTACCTGTAACAATAATCAAAGAACATTTTGGAAAATTAATTTAAATATGTATCAAAACTATTTTATTAATGTATGTGCCGACAAAACGTAAATTATATGTATTAAATCAGCATTAGAAATCTTTTAGAGACAACGAGAGTAATTTCGAAATTGCTCATTTATGTTCATATTAATTTCATTTTTTACAAATTTAAAAATAAAAAAAGGTTTATACAAATCTAAGTTTTGTTGCAAGGTGAAAATAAATTTAATTAATCACCTAAATAAGTTCAATTATGACATTTTCTCCCTCTACCACAAAATGCAGATGTACTACTCAGTGAATACGCTCTCAAATCAAAATCATGACCTCAATGTGTTCGTGATGTTTCATGA
>NNCF01126452.1:550437-578293 GCA_002313205.1 Laupala kohalensis
ATATATATAGTGGATGGCAAAGGGAGACCATCAACGGAATGATCTTTGGCAATAGTATCACGTTTATCCACGTCAATATGTGAGTCTGGAGAGTACGCAAGCCTTATTTCTAACCTGTATTTGGGCTGAAAACTAATCAATAAATATTCGTATGTATAATATTTTATTGATATGTATTAACTTTTTTTGTCAACACAAAATGTAGTTATATTAAAATTCTCGTATCATCAATGAGAAAGTTTTCGGTTAAAGAAATCGTCACTGTGGTTCCGTGCTCCACCGCTTGGGGGCACCGTCGTCTTCTCGTTTCCTGGCAACCGGTCTGATGAAGTTGGAGGAGCGGTCCAGCGACCACCAAGTGACCCTCGTCCAATGCAATCGATTCGCATCCATTGCAACGATCGAAAGCAAGGTCACCGCGTCCCAAAGATGACGCTCGTTTCGAGCCGCGGTTTTTGTACCGACTGAGCGGTGAAAGAATCTCGTTTGAAAGCATACAATAATGTAGTTTGATTTTTTCCACACATGACGAATCTCTTTCTAATGGCGAAATTATTATCTGAAGACTGATTTTGGGGTGAATTATTTAACATATATAACGCTTTAGTTTATACACTATCAGTTATTTATTCATTAACATTATCTTTCATTCGTGTGCGGGGTAGGGGTAGATCAAAAATATTGTATGTAAGAGTTGGTTATATTTTACCTTTCCTTACTTGGGGTAAGGGTATGAAAATTCCTATTTTTATGCTTATATAATATTTGAATGTTACCTTATTGTGAGAGAAAAATTTATCTAATGATAAACTTAAAAATACAACTAAAGATCACTATTTCATAACAATTGCAAGATAATACCTATGTTACTAGATGATAGATAATACAAAAATATAATTTGTTTCAGTATTTCTTCTAAAATGTGACACTGGTAATCTTCTGCTAACAAGTGCTCCGGTCTATTTTTCAAGTCATATCTTAAAAAATTGCGAATTCTACGAATGTTATCGTTTTTCTCGGAGAATTTCGCCATTCATAATAATTCATAACTTCCGAGTACCTACTCGTGGAGGAGAGTTTGCATCGTGAACGTCTAGGTGATAATTGTGACTGACCGGGATTCGCACCCGGGACTACCTGCTCTGGCCGCAGGTATTCTGTCCACTGCACCACTCGCCTCGACTCCTAAAGCTGTACACCACATCCACCCGGTCTTCATGTTTCATAATTTTTACGTCATTAAAATATAAATTATTATCGGATACAAAGCATTTCGAAATACAATGAAATGATATCACGTGTTGAATAATTTTTGTGCGTGGTTGACTCGTCCTCAGATTGGATACCAGCCGGGATTTTTATTCTGTCCATTTCTGCCCAGTGCTCTCTTCATCTCCAGATAAAGGTTAGCGGGTTAGGTTAGGAACTGGTCCAGCGTATTGTCGCCTAAACACAAAGAATTTATTGCGACGTCATCCTGCGTTAATACATGCGCTGGACCGCTCGGCTGGCGCTTTACGTAACGAGAAGGAAATTTAGGAGCTTTGTATCCCAGGGAGTCGCGTTCAACACTCCGAGAGACAGAGATGCACTGATGAGAGGAGGGTTATCTTTCCACGTTATCATTGAGTACGTAAATAACCTGATCTCATTTGGTTTTCGGAGATTAAAAATATTTATTTTTATTTTCAGATAAATTTCATAATGTGTCTTTTTCACAGACTTTCAGAAGTAAAGTGGATAAATTGTGTAGTACATGAATAGTGTATCAAGAGGAAGATTTAAATAGTGGTTTTTTAGGGATTATGTAGAGTACTATCTTTACTTCTTAGGAAATAGTAACCAAGAATGACATAACATTTTCTGATAAAGGATATTTTCTTCACTTTAATTGTGATTTACTAGTATTAACATTTCAGGCGATTTCCAACCATTCAATGTTGTTTCCACTGTAACGTAGTTTTATAAATAAGTATACGTAGTGGAAGGTGATATCGGAAACTGGATGCTCTGTTATAGGGTTTGCAGGAACATGGGAGAAAAGATTTATACATTTTATTCAGGGATAAACTGCTATTTCTTTCTCATATTATAGGCAGATAGCTGATACATTGCTATTATATTAGTAGAATCATTTCTACTTCGTGGTATTTGTCATATGTGTAGTCTTTCATCGTAGCATCTCTAGATGGTGCGTGAACGAGATTCTAGGATTACGACGCGATGACGTCTCGAGTTTGACCTTCGACTGACGGTCGTGTTCGACGCGTACCGGGCGTTGTTCTTTTGCTTCCGAGGAAAGTAAATAAACGAAATTATTGTCCAAAACAAAACTCAATACTTGCGTCATTGGGAAAGGAGTATAACGTTCCCTGTCAAGGTAAGAAATAGATTCGTTTGGGCCCATATAAAATAGGCCCACTGAAAAGGTTATCTTTGTTTCGTCGATTTCAGTCATCTCTTAAATCATAAATAAAATAGCAATTCGAAATTTATCATCGTCAATAATTGAGAACTTGATATTGTTCTATTTTCGCTGATAATACCATAATTTTTTCATATTTACTAATGTATTTTATATTTGTAGTGCAATAATGAACCATTTGAAAGAGAAATTTGAAATAAATTGAGGGCTGATATGTATATATTTGATTTCATTACACACTTGATTTTTTTTAGAATTATTCCAGTTTAATATTTATTGGTACATATCTACATACAGTTCATAAGACTGATACATGCATATTGTTTTAAGAGACGAGTTCTTAGTTTTTTCCGCGAAGTTTGCTCGTATCTAGTCATCATGAAAATTCTCAGGATATATGTAAAAGTTATGAAACTTACAAACTGCGAGGTCTAGTGACATTGTAAAGCGTACCATCGATCCTGCAGAATGTAAACACACGTCTATGGCGGCGGCCATACAACTGCCCGTGTATTTCCGTAGTACTTCGAGCTAAGAGCGGTTTTTGAGTCCGCAACTTGTAACACTTTTTTTGCGGAGCTTCCGCCACTCAGCAAAACACAGAGGTTCCTACTCTGTGTAACACGAATCCGAATCTACATTGCTCTTGTCTACATTTCCGCAAATTCTAGGATCTACTCTGATAGTGTTCCTATATTTTGTTTTATTGTCGGCGTCTTCTGTCGTTTTTCTCTTTAATTTGTTAATATGACGACACATATTCTTTGGAGTTGGGGGAGGTCTACCTGCCGCTTCCTCTCATACGTAATAAGACAACTTAAGAAGAGATGTATAAGTAAGAGGGCGACATGAAAATGGTAGAAGACAATGGTATGGGATGGATACGGGAGCTTTCATTATGTGGAGGCAGCAAAGCGGTGTAAAAACCATGGAGAGAATTGCAGAGAAAAGTACAGGGAAAATAACTACAAAATGTCACAATTGGAGATATGGATAAAATTAATCTTCTTCTTTCTATATGAATTGATATGGTGAAATTAAATCCGTCAGCATATGATGAGCCAAGTCACAATTTAGCGATTAACTACCAATGTAGCTCCTGATATTTTTTAAAAGTGGAGCTACTTATTATATATTACTTTGATCTGATTGGAATTTATCGCGGTGGAAAATGTAGGTGTGCGTAAAATATCTTGGAGTATTTTCTTCCATTCATTGTATAATATTAATTATTATCCCCTTCATGCTATTCTTATAACTTCCACCTCGGTGAAGTGTGGCGGGAAAGACGTAAGGCGATCTCCCACTTCCGCTACTACACGATCAAGGCATCATCAATTCCTCTGTGTAAAAGGGCAGACTGTTTGACCTTTACAATTCGGTTCAGATTTTCACAATTTTGCACTGGAAGTAAAGAAGCGCCGTATTGAAATGTAATCTTACTCGTACACTTTATATTTTCATTCGGGGTATCACAAAAGAGGCGATGTTTAAAATGAAGCAAATTATATGTACTTCGAAGAAGATAACTACAGCTACAATCCCGGTTAGACGACCATGAGTCCCTCAAGCAGAGATTAAAAGTCAGTTAAACGTGAAAGAGAAAAAAACGCCATTTCTCTGGATTATTTATTACATTATATCATTTATTTTTATGATTCGTTGATTTTTTTGTGGAAATATAACATTAAGTGTCTTGAAGCTGCTTCAGGACAATAATTTATATGATTGTCTTCTGCTTGATTGCATTGTAATTTTCTTGATGACATACCATGCCAAATTTGTAAGAAGAAGAGAGAATGGTATTTCTGATTTGAGTGACAGAAGAAATGTAAATGTGATTTGATTCAAGTTTAGAACTCCATTGTAGTGTCATGTAGAGCTATTATTGATGTGGGTGTGATTAGCACCAACATAGAGAAATTCAGATCCTCGGCTAATTCATTTTACTTGTAATCGTGAGATGGAGATTTTCAAAATTTTAAGAGAATTAAATATTTAACCCTTTAATCTTCTTCACTTCCACAGCTGTAGCAAGGATTGTGAACAATTGTGAATAAGCCGTTTGAACCTGTCGTCAAAGGGAATTTCATTTATCTACTGCGTTAACTAATTTATAAATGATGTAAGTGCACCAGCTTACAGTCAAAGTTCATTCGTTATTGAAACGACGATGGACAGGTCTGTAAATCACTCGAGTATGTCTAAATTATTTGCTGGTTGTCGAGAAATTGATGTGAAGGATCTACACGTTAAATTAAATAAATAATCAATGGTGTTTTACATAAACAAAGATATGCTTGACTTCTCGCGAGTCTTCTTCCGGAATTGAGGCGACCGCTATAGGAGTGTTGGGAAGTTGGAATACGCTTAGTAAAAATTTCTAAATTTTAAGTATAAAGAAAAAATCTGATTGTTATTTATCTTGAGCCAAGTACAGAGAGAAATAACACCAAAAAATTAATTTAATGAACTAAATAAAAAGACGTTTATAATTTACGTCTATACCTGTAACTGAATCAAGTTACCCTGATGAAGACACCAATCAGTGTCGAAACGTTGGTGATAATAAAGAAAAAATATATATAATTGATTGCCTATAATAATTTGGATCCGCATACCCTATTGCATAACAAATTTTATAAATATTACTTTTAAATAAAATGCATCAAAAAATAATTGACAATCTGCTATTATTAATAACAATTATTTATTTAAGTTATTAATATGGTATTATTAATTTTATCTATCTGACATTATAATAATAACAATTATATTATTAATAACAGTAATGATTATATTATTAATATCAATTATAACTAATAACAATTATTAATCAGGTAATACTTGTACAAAGTATGCCATTTAACAACTTCACTTTTGTGCTTAAAGTTCAGGTTTAAAGGGACTAAAGTTCAGCTTTAGTTCAACTTTAGTCCCTTTAACCCCCATAGATCCGCCTCTGAGTGAAGGGAAGATAAATCCGCCGTTGCTCCAGGATCTCAACGCGGAAAGCCTCTTGGGATTTCGTGTGGTGGAGGAGCGAGCGGAAATGACAACAGACGTCGTCGCTGCGCTCTACCCCGGACGGAAGTAGCGAAGTTACGTTCGTTTCCTTCCACTGCACAGTGGGACAGAGTGATCTCAAAGTGAGACAAAAATAGCTGCCGCTGAAAATTCCCACGTATATCTTTACTAACGTACATTTAACAAGAGAAATGAGCAATGCTTACATTCGAATCCATTTTAAACCATGGGAGTGCTCATTTCCAACATTTCCTTAAATATTCGAGAGAATTGGAAAATCATTACTTATTTGAAATCACTTATGTGGAAAATTTTGGAAATATTAATATTATCAGACAAAAGAAAAGCGGTTTTCTCACCCTCAACTTGCTAACTACGCATACATTTGCTCATACTCCCAAAAGAAGAAATTTGATTTTCCTATTTTTGTTTCATTTTTACCTCAGACTGTCCCAGAGTGCATTGGAGTCACAGAAAGATGAATCCCTTTCGAGGTGCTTCAAGAGGCGAGGAAATATTTAATTTTTTTTCTTCATTTATTTGACCAGAGAATAATCTTCTTGTGACCCATGTAATTTCAAGACCGCTGGTGTACAATGTCATTGAATGGTTTCTCCGTTGTATTTCTTCTCTATTTATTTAACTCTTTTCTCGTTCTTTATTTTGGACACTGTCGTGTTGCTACCGCCTAATTTTCCTTGGGAATGGGAATAAATCTTCCTTTCGTGTGGGGGGAAAAGGTAAATTCAGTGGGTCGAAAAATTAAGTAGAAGTTCGGGGATCCTTTCCCGACCAATGATTTTATTTGATTCGCAATAGGAAATAATATTTGTAGTCTTTGTTTAGATTCCACCAGAGAAAAACTGGGAGGACTGGTAAGTCGAGAAAAAGAATTATTTAATATTAATTTCTTAGATTACGGTGAACCTCACCGCCAGGTAACAGATTAATCATTCTCATTCAACTCATTCATGGTAGACGGGCCCGAGAGGCGAACGGGATGGCGCAGTTGGTAGGCGCATGAGCGCGTAGAGCTCAAGGTCCCGGGTTCGAATCCCGGTCCCGTCTCCCATTTTCATTCGACGTAACATGATTAATATTAATTTTTTAGGATTGGATTCTTTATTAATGAATTTACTTTAGAATCCCGATATCGCGGGAATGGTCTTTTCCAGAAAAAAAATTCTGTTGTAAATGCCCTGCATTTCCGCGATATGCCCCAGGAATTCCGAGCGTGACATCATTCAGCAGGTTAAGGTTCGTCTCTACGTCCGAGTGATTTGTCTTCGCAGTTTTTGCGAGCGGAAGTTTAACTGCCGAGACGAGTGGAACTAAGTTTCTCTTGTTTCTTGCTATGATGGATATATCCTGCAGGTAAAGTGGACAAGTTGTTTGTTAAGCATTTGTATCGTAAGAGATGGATTGGTAGAACAAGATTTTTCTGTTCATTCTGTAATAGCTGTCATTTATTTTATGGAGTTAAGGGAAATGCATAATTTAATGCGAAATTTTTCTAAAAATGAAGGTATATATCTTTTTAAAATATTAAAATGAAAATATAATAAATATATCACTTTCCACGTTTCATTACAAACTTGATTTAATATTTATGTGTACTCTAAACGTAAGAAAAGAGTTAAAAAGATTTTATCACCAACTCAACTTATAAAAAAGTATTTGATTACTACTTCATAAGAAAAAAATGTATAATAATTTAAAACAATACTTCCAGTCTATCTCTCGATCTGTCTCGGCGCACAAAGAAAATTCATGACATTAATGACATTCCTAGATTACGAACGATTGATATAATAATTATAACCTCGATGTTTGGGTCGGATTGAGTATGTTTTTTTTTCTAAAATTATTAGGTTCCATTATATCTCAATTTGAGACTGCAATAAAATGTGAATTCTGTTTGCGTTATATTTTATCCCACATATATCTGTAATTCCATTATAGATATTGCTGAACAATGAGACCAGATATTGCGTAACACTTCCAACTCTATGTAAAAAGTGAAGTTGTACGATGATGGAGAAGGAAATGAATGAACTGATGACATGTAAAATATTTATTCTCTTTTTGAATGATTCTTACATGTTCATGTTTTACTAACAAACTTATACAGGAAGAAAATTTGAAATGAAATATCAAATTTGCTTTTTACGGCTTGGTTTTGGTATTGTGATTCACTAGTAGGTTAGTTTGGGAAAGATTGGAACTGATTTGAAAGATTAGTACTGGAACACAATTGTTGCCTTATAGCTATATTATTTTCTTTTAAGTTGCAGAGTTTACATAAGTACAACGTTTAATTCAGTCATCCCGTTATGTCCAGTGGACGAAGAAGCAATTTCCAATATAAATTTCTTTATATTTACTCGTATTGTAGCCCGGTATTTGTTGACTGCTATTTTTCTGTTTCATAGACATTTACGTTTTCACCTTTTTTTGTCCTGTTCTCAACATGTCGTTGCTTTAATGTCACACAGTTCCACATGTCATTTTCTTCAGTTCCACAGTGTCTCAAGTTATCGCCCTAGTATTATATTGATCAGCACCACGTAAGCATCATTGCGAAGAAGTAGGAGCATATCTACTGTATTATCCTTATCGTGAATAAATATTTTCAGTACCTCGTCATCCCTCATTGGAAACGTGAGCATCGGGTCGTTGACACGGCGCCGTGATCATGATCTGCACGAGGTTAGAGGTTGTAACGTCATGTGGGGTGTGTGCGGTAGGGTGAGCAGTGAGCGTCTGTGAGCTGTGAGCAGAGCATTGTCGTCACAGCACGACATACGCAGACGACCCAAACCCAGCTGTGCTTCCTTAGCTTTGACGTGCGTCGGCCTGTTGCGCATTCTGCTTTGATCTTGTGCTCTTCGTTTTGTGTTGCTGCTATAGAGCAAAGAGTACTTCCTTTGTTTTGTTTGCCTCTTATGAGTTGTTATTCTCTATGTGAGTGCATTGTACTCGAATACCTTATAAAATTGTTCTCAGGTTGTCACTTCCTTTTTTAGAAAGTGACGTTCCATTTTCCTGAATCTTTATATTAAAAACGCGATGTTACTTAGTTGAATAGATCTCTGAATATCGCTGGATAACTTCTCTCCGCAGATACATTCTCTATCATGGCGCAAGCCGTATTTCTATCTTTATTTCTGAACCACATATACAATTTTCCATTTTATTTGTCACCACTGACTCATGGAAAATACAAGGAAGCTGTACATCAGTTAAATATTGTTACATTAGTTTTACAATTATTTTGTAAAATGACGATAATTTTTTTAAATAAAATAATTGTTTACTTCCTAATTTTTTTCTTCGAAAGCAACAGTTGCAGAAGTTATTATAAAAATTTGTGAATGTTTAAAATTAATTAACTACACTAGCATTAAATGAATGAGGACATTATTATTAAGTAAAGAACATTATGTAAATGAATACTCGCGAAGAACGATTCTCCAAGTTATTATTGCATGCTATGTTTTTGGATTCTAAGAGTATTATGTTCTTACCATATTAATATACGGGGAAGGCCACATTTCATACGAAGGTTGTTTTTCTACAGGAAGCTTTACTGCAGACGTCCTTACGCCCATGAACTTGAGTTTCTTTCAATGTAACAGGGAACTCTCTCTTTCTGCGTTCCTAGTTATTACGTTAACCATGAATTACAAGGATACATACATACAAATAAATTAGGAAGAATGCGACCTTCTTGATTAGCAGGCGCGTCTTCAGTGCCTGATAATACCCTTATTTGGCTACGAAAAAACAAAGCTTTTTAATTGTTGAAGAGATGGTCCTTCAGTGGGATTCGGGAATTCGAATAACAGTTTTTCAGGTTTTATCCAGTTATATGGACATGTTTCGTAGATTTTCTGGGACTGGGTGGAAATGATGTACAGTTGTGGAAAGAATAGTAAACACTACGCGGTGTCGTAGTTAACACACTTCAATCAAATACGAAGTCCCAGGTTACACATAATTCTATTCTTAGAGCAAACTATTTACTCTATTTATTTATTATTCCTTGAACTTTGGTCTATTATTCTTAAAATGTGATCGTTCTCATCTTTCGTGCATTTCCTTCGAAGTTGTGCGCTACTGTAAAGGTGAATCATTCACCTGAATCGTGAAAACGTTATGTTGTTTTCTACGGATACATTTTCACACCAACGTGTATCCACCACTAATTACATATCTTCTCAGCTTCTCTTGTCTCTTCTGGAAATACCGACTTATACCTAGCAGTCTTTTCTTATTTCGTACTCGACGCATTCCAATTACTGAACATCGCTCGTTTCATTCTATCTGAGCTTGGAAACTGCTTTCCCGTCCCTTTACTTAATCTCTTTGTTAAAAACGTCGAGCACGCGCCTAGATGGAAACCATTGCGAGAATCCTCTCCCACTCCGCGGTTTCCGAAATACCCACGCATTGAAGTCTCTTTGATTCTGCAATACCCATGCGTTGAAGTCTCTCAGTTCTTCGCAGGGTCTGAGAGTCGGACTTGGGGTTCAGTGTATTACGAGAGTGAAAGGAATTCCACAACTTGTTTCACCTTCGTTCATTGACGGGTTACTCATTGTTTCTCCGCAATCCGACGGAATTTGCTCCCAGAAGAATGAAAGTGTTCGCTGTCGCGGTGACAGTTGTCGCAGCGATGTGACAAAGAACTACTGATATCCCGAAGTTCCCTCACTTTCTCGAACAGTTGGAGAAACGTAATAATTTAAGTCCATTACCCCGACTTTTGATAATCTTAAACCGGGATTTTCTATTCAACGAACACTTTTTTGTTGAAAATTCATTATTTACGAAAGAAAATTCACAGAAATTTTCTGAGGAATACAGACAGGTGGGGACATTCAAGCATGTGACAATGAATTTGTTTTTTTCTATTAATTTTTTATCATTGTAACTTTAAAAGACATCGATAAAGGTTTTAAAATGTCTTTGATTCAATTGAATATGAATTGAAAAGAATTTTAATTGTGGCTTTGATTCAATTGATAATATAGTGTATTTTATTCACAATTATCTCTTTCAAAAATTAATATTCCACTCCTAATTGCACAACACTTCAAACATATGGAATCAAATTAAGGATAGAGTGCCAGAAGATTTTTGATAAATGGGAACAGGAACACATAGCTGCAAAAATTTCTAGAGCAGTGGAGGCGACGACTTATCAAGTCATGTATTCAGAAAATAAGATTTTGGCACACAATTCCGTAATACAGCCAATAAAATCTGTCCGGGTGACTGTTAATTACGAGAGAGAAGTTAAAATAGTATTACAATTGTGAGAATATATCAGAGGGTGTGGATACCTGGAAAATAATCCTTTACTACCCTACGATAAGAATATGAAGTTGTTATACCAAAAGGACACACAGCGATAAATTGTTGAAGAAAATATTGCAGAAAAAACAGTGAAATACTTGGAAACTGATAGAGCAGTAGATGTGGTTCTGCTGATTTGGACGTTGGTAGATGATTTCGAAACGATGAAATGGATAGTTAAGGGAAGTCGTTCGATTCGATAATAAGTTATTAGACTTGAAGGGTCGTAAGACTCCATGGGTCATGGAGGGTGCAGATGGTAGATGAGAGAGGAGTGCTTCTCGGTCGACGGTCATTGCTCTCCCGATGTCGTCGTTCGTTGGCTCGCGTCGCGAACGAGAAAGACAGCCTCGCTTCGCTTTTAGCTCATTCGCTTCGCTTTTGTTGTCCGCTGGAGTAATGGCCGTGCATAATTTCCACCATCGACACTTGATATGGAAGGAAGTGTTTCACATTAGAGATCTATATGCACGTCTTCGTATAGTATTTTCCAACAAACAACATTTTACACTAGCAAACTTCTAGAGGATGAACTGAACTAACAAGCTTCTTCAACTCCGAATTTAAATTAACTTTCATCTTTTCCAACTAAATAATTCATGTACTTATTAATGTTTTTGAAAATATAATACATATTTTATAAGGCAAAACCGCTTATTTAAATAGTATTAACATCTTCTTGAAGATTGAATGAATTATGATTTTGCATTGTGTTAAATAATGTAATGCTCATGTATTTTACTTTTACTTGGAAAACGAAGACTTCTTTCATATTATACAAACCCGTAGATTTCCGTGTAACTGTATGGTTGACCACATCGTTCAAGATAATTGAGTATTCATTTTGAAAGTGACAGTCTAATTTATTACGTAACGGGTTTGTCTTAATGGGGATTAATAGGGATCTGAAGTAAGATATCCCCGTGCTATGGTGCAGAAAAAGATTTAGATTTCTTGAGCTCCACTTTATCCTAATCCCAGAAACGAATAATATATTTTTATTTTAAAAAGTGTTAATTGCAATGAGATATTTTTTAATTTATGCTTTAGGGCTCGCCAACATCATAGTTATTAGAGCCCTTGCAATGGGAATAATAGACCTACTAAAAGAATATACTATTGACTGATTTATGTAGAACTACTTTTAATTTAAGAATAGAGTAGTAGACTGGTAAGGCTCTGTAGTCTCATTTCTTTTATAGTGTTTTCAATGTGACATACACAACTATTTGTTTTGATACGTCAAACGTCCTTGTACAATTCTTTATAATAAAATGGATATGACTTACCATTTCGATCCATTTTGTAGTGTTCTTTGCTATCAATAACAATAAATTGTCTCACGCTTGTATATAGTATTGTGCATGTCATTTAACTTTAAAATTGCATTGTAATGTAATATACATATGACTATGGCAGATTTGTATACATGATCCATTACCTAATACTTTTTCGCACCTCAATTTTTCCCCCTCACGGGTTTTTCCGGGTACGTTTATCAAGGCAACTTTATGGTTTCCTACGGATTTCCGGTAGAGTTGATTATTCTCTCTCCGTGTCTACCTTGTCCTAATGATATTTTAGCTATAAAGTCTCTTTGGGTTTTTAAACAACAACTCTTAAGGAGCATGGTCGTACTGTCTTGGTGTTGGTGACATAATGACAATGTATAGTCTATACTTCCGAGGAATATGAAAGTGTCTCACTGGAAAAGAGTTGTCTGTCAAATAACTCTCTGGTGTCTCGTCGTTCTCACTTTCTGAAGAGTATAAGAAACAGTTATTTCTCCGGAAATACGTTTCCCGCGCGCGAATCCTTGTTTCTGTTTCTTCCCAAGCTATTTTCATTTTCTCTTTCGTTCACAGCTCCTGTCATATCCACTCATAAAAGTCTCCATATGAAGTTCACAATTTACTCATCAATTCATTCCAGTGGCAAACTGCTTCATGATTAAGATCAACTTTGTTTTTCATTTCATACATATAACAATTTATCATAGTTGATCAGGTGGCATAACGTCAACTGCATTATGAATAGATAAATTTGTAGTGGAATATATCACATCATAATCGTAATTTCAAGTGGGACACAGTCCTCATTTTCTTTTACGTGAATTCGAGTGAATTCGAAATAAATAAAAGAACATGTCAATCGGAATCTATCTCCCGGGTTTAGTAAAAGATGTGATCGGATTAGAATCTGAAGACTAAAAGTTATTTCTCGTACAACATAGAGATTCACATTACTTGTATTTTGCGCTTCACGTCTGTCTTCGCATTAGCACCGCACCAGAGAATACTCCTCTCTTCTTCTGTTTTGTTTCTCTGGAGATGAGTTCTTTGACTGTGTTAGTCATAGGAGGAATAACCTTGGCATGCACACTCGGCCATCTAACCTATCTCCCCAGTAACGTCTGGGACATTCGCTTCCAGACTCATAAAGACACCCTTTGCAAAGGGGCTTCACGTTGATTCCTGAAATCTTTATGAATATTGCAACGGGTCGCTGGAGTAAGTACCCCGCGCTGCATCATATACTTGTTAACAAACTCGAACCCCTTGGGCAGTGACTGCGTACTAAACATTGATTTATGTGTCGTGTCCACGATACCACATGCTATGTGAGGTTATTCCGGAGTGCATCTGCAACAGCGACTCTGGTGAAGCGGGGCGTTTTATATTTTTTCGCGGAAAAAGAGGGCAGTGAACTTGATAGACGGGAAAATTTCCGAGTGCGAAGAGAGGGGTGTGCTAGGGTCTGGAGGCGACGAGTCATAAAGCTGCAGTGTTTTACGGCTCCCCTTGAGGTACCGAAGCTTTTGTACTGGGAAAGTGTGTTTGGAAGGTGTGCAGCATGGGGTTGGCAGTGATGAGATTGTTGAGGCACGCGGTGGATTACATATGACTGCTCATCAAATCCTTAAAAATAATTTATGTGATACCTTTTTAATTCTAAAACCACTCAATTTATATCATGGTTTTAATTCCACGGGGTACAGAAACCACCACTGTGAGATGGCGCAAGGTTAATCTTTCTAAATTATATAAGTGAAAATGTCATACATTCTTACAATATCAACTATCCGTTAGGTTAGCAAATTCATTACAGTCCCTGAGTTGATAAATACCAAGGAAGCGGGTAGTTGAAGACTAGTAGAAAAAGATGATCCTATAATTAAGAATTTTAATCATATTTTATTTCGCTAAAGAAAAGTGCACAATGATTATCAAGATGATTTCTGTACCGTTACAACGGACACGTGACATATGTCTTCTCTTGGTACAAAACGTTATTACTTTGGTATATTATTATGTATGTATACTCTTATTATATTCTCCAAGCGTATATATTTCATCGAAACAAAGCGCATATCTTAGAAGTATCTTTGTATTTCATTGTATGAACCAAACAGTTTCTTTTGACCAAAATAGATTTCGACGGCAGTTCTGTCATCCTCTGTGATTCTATACGCTATGAAGTTGAGGGAATTGGTATTAGTTCCTCCCAGCATGTTGCAAAACTACTGAGGATGATAATGCTGTTGAAATCAGCTTTGTTTGAAATAAGCTGTTTGGTTGTGGCAGTCAATTTTACTTCTTCAATTGGGAAGTCAACCAATGTCACCATCTGCTCAATCAATTTTTATATTACGTATCATTAATAATAAAACGTAAAACGCTATTTATTGTTTTAAAGATTTGTGTTTGAATAGATTTTCCTTACTACTCAAAATTATAAAAGTCATGGGAGTACGCGTCTTATTCCTACATATCGAAGAGAAGGTTGCCATGTGATAGAAAATGTAGCTTGCTGTTGAAAGATTTCATACCAAGTAGGCTGACTGTAGAATTACTTGTAATATTGAATTTGATTAGGATCTTCTTGATATGTTTTCATGTGCACATCCTCTTACACCACACGTTAACCAGTTCTACTGAACATTTCTAATTATTTTCAAATCTTCTAATTAAGACAATTGTCGTGCCAGAGTATTTTGAGGAAACATTAAATAATTCTTACAATTTTATTTCTACTAAATTGTGAAAAGGTAATCCTGCTGAACAGACAGAAATGTCAACGTCCTCATTTTGCAACAGTAAATATCCTCGTAAATTTTTGACGTATTTGATTTTTATAAGTTCTGCGTTACAACAGTGATCTTCATTCTCATTGTCTTCACATGTTCGAAACAAAATTCCAAAACATACGAAAGGCGATATTTACGATAATTACACTTCACGCAGCGCAACATGGAAACTCCACTAGGGCCACTTTCAATTCTTTCCCGCGGGGACAGCCGTTCGTTCCATCAGATTCCCTGCGGGAGTTAACGGTCGCTCTGCAACGGAGCTCTCTCGTGGGAGACGAATGCCGAATTCTCGCGTAAGTGAACGTTCAAATTTCGCGGAGCACGAAACACGAGAATGTCAAAAAAATAAAAAAAAACAAACGAGAAGTGGAGAGGAAAAAAAGATGTTTCGCTTGGATTTCTGCGATTTTCCTTTCTTTTTCCGTGCGTGTGTCACGATCATCTCAATGGCGCCGTGCCGCGGACGAGTCGAGTTGGCGCACTCGGAGCCGTCGCTTCGGGGGTGCGCTAACGATCTGAAAACAAGTGACTTTAATAATGGTATCGTCTATAAAGTGTCGACTTATCATAATACGAGGAAAATATAAGGAAGTTTTTATTTCATATAAACCTTTTATATAAAAGTCCTAACCTTTACCGAGTCCAGGTAGAACTTTGCCCCCCACGCACTGCAAGCGGAAGAGTGCGGGTTCAATTCCCTGCTTGATGTGAACTGGGTGAGATTTTCAGTAGGCGTTCCCCTCAGCTACATTAAACCAACATCAATTCGGGATCTTAGATACCCCGGAAACATTCTTCCTTCCTAATTTGTTAACCCAAATTCTGTGGTTATGGGGAAGAGCAGGTCTGATGACTTGAAGCTCAAATAAACGATTTTGGAGGTTCACGATTTCTTAGCCTCGACACAAGAGATACGGCCATGATAACAATACGGTTGCTTTGACCCGGAAATAGTCCTTGTACTTCTTTTCTTTTTTCTTTTTTGTACTAGACTGAGTAGACCTGGGAGTTACTGTAGACGTTACGCTGACTACTTCCACGACCTTACCGAAATTTGAACTCCGACCGTTCTGTGAGCCGGTGAGCGCTCTATTCACACTGATCTACGCGAACTCTTAGAAAGCGTACATGTAGGAATTCTGGGGAAAATATTTTTTAAATGACTTTTCACAGTGAACCTCCATACGCAAATTCCACATAAATATCGACTTTGGAATATTAAATCTTTCTAAATTGTGACATGATTTGAAGTTTTTTCGTATTAGTCGGAAAATAGTTGATGATAGTTTGGGTGAAGAAATATAAATTGATAGAATTATTTTCTCATTGGAATTTTTTGAGAGATTTCTATTGCAAAATCCTGTGTAAACATTTACACAGGATTACGTGGCAAATACTTCATCTGCATGTGTTTTCTCTAAGTTAGGGAGGAAGTGAGATTCGACCTCATTCTCAGTCAGAAGAAGCAACGTGAGACAGTAGCACGCCCGCGTTGTTCAAGCTCAAATTGTTGTAAGATTGCTGATATCTGTGCTTATTTAATTTTTACGAAGGATAATCATTACACCGTTTAAGAATAACTGATGAGTACACGTTATTTGCTCGACGCAGTAAAATAGTCAACCTAAACTTGTTAATACCGCAAAGTATGGAGTATGATGAATATTGGTTGTGCATCTTAGATATGTACGATTACGCATGGCATCATGTATATACAGTGGATACTCTTTAACTCGAAACCAGTTAACACGAAATCCTCTACGAAGAAATTAGCCATTCCTTTCCGTTGAAGTGTAAAAAACCCTACAACTCGAATTATTTAGACCCCATAACTCGAACTGAATATGATTTCCATATGATGTACTCTTTCTAACTCGAACTACAAATCTAGCGGACTCTATAACTCGAAAAAGGTGTATGTATACTTTGTGGCCTCTGTAAATCGACATCTTTTCGCAAGCAATAGTTTCGTTGTCGTCAATAACTAATTCCAATGATTTCGTACTTTCATTGAAAAATGTAGTGATATCGAGGACAATATATTTAGTGTCTTGTTTGCAATCGAAAATACAATTGACAAAGAATGTGTTAATTCCTTGACTCAAAAGAAAATTGCAGAGTTCTCTTAATATGTGCATATTTTCAAGTGGCGCCTTTACCATGAAATAATCTTTATTCATATAATTATGTACAACACAAATATAGTAAAATAAATCTCATAAGTCGATTTCTAATATCTTTAATAGCATATGCCTCTATAAGTCGAAATTGATAATGTTAAACACTCCTTATCTCGAAGTCCTCTATAACTCGAAAACTCGTTAACTGGAAACTTATAACCTTTCCCTTGAAGTTCGAGTTAAAGAGCTCCACTGTATATGATAGCTCGTCGACAGCTGGAATGTTGTGTCATCTCTCCTAAACTTCGTTTTCTTGCAGTCTTCATCCACTTTCGAACATTGCCAATGAGGAGAATTTACTGCTATGAATGGGAACAGTCGAAAACTGTTTTTGAATTCGTTATGGCAAATTAAAACCTTCTTGTGTTGAGGAAGAAACAAAATCATTCTCGTATCACGTTCTTAGTTAACACGAACAGAGGAACTGTATTCGTGAATATCTGTTGAAACGGGATTCCTTCCCGGACCATTACTAAGCCTCCCTTTCATCATCCCCAATCAATCGGGAGGTGAGAAAAATATCTCCGTGAGTTATATTTCATACACCGCATGACGGACCATGAAGGGAGCGGAGGAGCGCGTTTCAGCACCATGTAGCCGTGGCGAGTGGCGTGAACGTGTTCGCTGCGTGGTGCGTGCGTATGCGTGCGAGTGACGGAGGAAGAAACGAGGAAGCGACGTCTCTGTGTGTTCCTCCGCCGCCGCCATCGCCTCTTGCCCACGGGGAGCGGAGAAGAAGCACTTTGGGAAGGAACGTCGACACGCACAAGCCATCCATGCACCTCTCTATTCTCCTCTCCACAATCTCCACGGCATTTGGCAGTGGAGCGGGATAATTGCCCACTTCCCCATTTCGCGGACCGAAAATAGCTCTGTCAACACGCGCTCCCGGAGTCTGATTGCAGATGGCGGTTGATTCTGTTTGATTCGATTGTAATAAAGCACTCGGACTCAATCATTTGTTCTTTTTTCGTTTTAAAACATTTTTTATAATTGATCAATAATTTAAAAACTATGCTTAATTTAAATTTTTTATATAAACCACTTAAAGCATTACATTGCTACTGGCTACTTTGTAATTATTAAATTACCATCATTTTTTAAAAAAGGAGAAAATTATAATTGGAAAAGACTTTTTTAAATTTACGTAATAAATAATTCGTTATGTAATTAGTTAATAATCAATCTAAGATTATTGATGGTTAAAATTTTGACGAAATATAAATCTATTCTAAAATAATTGATCACTTAATTTAATTGTAGTCAGTGCTATTCAACAAAAAATATGAAATATAATACTCAATTGAACAATGATATTTAAATTGAGTTGTTAATGATTAAACCGAAGTTACAGGACGAATAATTTATATTAAATATTAAATTTATATTCGAATACAATTAGGTTAAAGAGTATTTTAAATTTATGGTTTAGTTAGGCATTCTAGTGGAATAAGGTTTGCGAATGAGTGGGCTCTTAGTTGTGAATGAGTGAGCAGAGTAGCAAAAATATAATTCCGTTATGATTACGAAACCGTATAAATATTCTATTTATGTCTTTTCCATTCTTATGTGCTTCTTATCTCAAGTGTATTTGGTAACTAGTGTGATTCTCCCATTTAATCTCCGAAGCGATGCACTGTACACAAAGCTACGTTTCAAAGAGAAATTATTAAAATTGAAATCATTAAAATAATATATAGTGAACAATGACTACCGAGAATTAAGTCCTTCATAGTTACTGATAATATTACTCAAATATATTTGTTAATATTATATTTAATATGTGGGATCTATTATAAGAGAAAATATAGTGTTTATATACCTGCAAAACACAAGTTTGTGTTTAACCTTGAACTCAAAGACCACAGAAGTTCAAGACCATTCAAAAGGGAAGTATTTTCCCTAGAACGGACAACTAACCCGGTGAAAGTGACAGAAATCGACTTCGTTGAGAATTGCCGTTTATTTATTTATTATTTATTTATTTTATACCTTTTGGCGAAATTTAGGACATGAGGCCTGCTCTTCCACCTAACCGCTCGACTTGGGTAAGGGAATTGGGAAGGAGAGATGTTGGGTTGCCGGGGAACTTATGGTACCGAACCGACATTTGTCTGGAGGAGATGAGAGAAACCCGAGCAGAGTTTGAACCCACTCCCTATCGCTCAGCGGAATCGTGGAAGCGAAGACACTACCACCAGAACACCGCTGTCGGCTGTTCAGAAAAGTAAGATGGTTTTGAGATATTCGTATAACTTATTTCATTCCACTACTGAATCTTCCAGACCCAATCGAAGCATAAGACTATAAACCAATTTTCTTTTTTCCTTATTTGGAGAACATTTTTGAAAGAGGTTTTCAATCATTTTAACTTTTTTGATATTGTTAATATAGAACGAGATCAAATTGAATCATTATCAGTAGAGGATTCATAGTCATTCATTTTCACCCAAGTCGATTTAAATCAGTCTTCTAAAGATTTAAATTTGTTTATTTCAATGGCAAAAGTTTAATTTTTAAGAGCTGTAAACACATTATTGAGATAGTATGCATATATTAGATAAGTAAATATACTACAGTCAAGTACAAGATCTGGAAATATGATTTTATATTAAAATGTATTTGTTATCTCAAAATATGACAATGAAGTTATATTGTAAGATAGTAACAAAGTTATATTACACAATAGTTGATGTTGATTTTACTACGGAAGAAGAAAGACTGAGTTGTCACTGTGATCTGTTTGAATTCGTAGAAGGTTTGCAGAACACTAAAAAGACTGGATATGAAAGAGGATAACGATTGTGATGAAAATAGAGCAATAATCCCTTTTTATGATTTCGCATCGCTCGGCAAACCATTACTGTTTTCTTCGTAAAGTTTCATCTTCGTGCTCGACTGAGATTTCCTGCTTTGAAGGAACTGCAATACCCAGAACCAATATCTGCTGTGCTGACGGGTGTGCTTGTTTTCACTCTCGCGCCGCCGTCTCCACGCTGCGCCGGTTGCGTGTCGGAGCCTCCGTGGTTGCGCCCGCGGCGGAGGCGGTGCGGCGCGGCGCGGCGCGGCGCCGGTGGCGGAGGTGGAGGCAACGGCCACAAGAGCAGCTCACCGTTATCCTGAGAGCGAATGCCTGGCCGCCACCGCCACGGCCGCACCGGACACTGACTGCCCGTCAGCATCTCGCTTCGCCCCACCGAATATCCAGTCTACTGATGTCACAATGTTGCTTAATGTTTTGACTCGTTTTCCCTAACCGAAATATTTTAAGTATATTTAATTACAAACTTATGACAGAATTCAGTCTATGAAGTCTGCTTTTCTACCTAACATGATTGCTTCCGGAGAAGGAATTGGGAAGATGTGTGGATGTCGGGGAACTCAAGGTATGAGTATGGATCAAGAACTCAATATCTCCTCCTCCCCATTCCCCCAACCCAAAGAAATATTTTTTTTTTGATCTTCCCCATTTTTTAATATGAATAACCGAAAAATGTTTCCAACAAAGTTAATGTACCTAAATTTTACCGAAAATGTCGTACTGATAAGCTTCAGAATTATGACAAAATTATTAACACGCAAGTTTGCAACACAATTTGTAATTGCAGGATAATTACAATATATGTAGAGTTGCTCTAACCAATTCTCGTATTTAATGAGCACCGAGTTACAATATAATTTTCTTGAAAATATGATAAATTTTGTGCCCCTAAAGAGAATATGAAGCAGATGAAGAGGAGAAATTAAAAAATAACAACGGAAACAGGAATATGGAAATGTGAATACTTAATTAATACTTTAGGTGTAGCTGAAAACAATCCAAGAGGTTTTTAGAGTTATCGTCGAGAGTTTTATAACAGGTCCCTCAACAGTCCTGGAAAGATTTGTATAGTATAACAACAACAAGAAACACAAGAAGTGGGCAAATATGTTATTAAATGTCACTTTTTAAAGATAAATTATTTGATACCTTTTGTAAAATGATAGAATTGTGCTTAAATTTAAATGTCAAGAGTGGATAAACCGTGTGCCATAACTCTTCACTATTCTACCGTTAGTCGACTGTTCCTCACTTTTGTATATGGAAACTAAGTTGGACATAAACCACTTAACTATATTATAAATTGTAAATCAATTCGCAATAGCTATTTCTACTTACGCTTCTTCACAGACAGTAGCAAAACCTTTTTTCGGTGTCTTTTTAGAATGTCTTGAAATAGACTTCCAAAGAGGTGAACTTACTACTGATTTCTGTACACATTTTGAAATGTAAAAAGTACCCTTGAGATCATAATGTTTATAGCTATGATTTATTAAGCCTCAAATCTTTTCCTGTGAGGCTGAATTTATTTTTATCTGCTTAATATAATTCCTCACCAAGTTTGGTCATAGCCAGGAAAAACATGAAAGAACCAGCTATTTTTCATATGAATGTAAATTGTTTGTGGAAGCTCTGGCTGAACTTGAAGTACACCTAGCTGCCACGCAGAAGTAGACTGATTTTCATAAAATATTTATATTTCGAGAATATTGATATCTATATTTTCTTTTACGCAAAAATTGACACATCTTTAATGTGACATTACGAGAATAAATGGCAGTGTTTCATCTCTTCTTTAAAAATGCTCAAACAGCATTTCTTGAGCCATAATACGAGGAGTTAAATGGAAATAATTGAATTTATCAAATGGCTACTTCGATGACGCAAATAGTGTAATAAAATTAATTACATTTGTACGAGTAATAAGTGACTAACTATTCCCTACTGTCATTTAAATGAGGAATGTGGTGTATTTCACGATGTATCTTCTTCGTATGTCGTCTTTGTAAATAAAGAAAATGAAGAGAGCGTTAATTTTGTGTCCGGTCTTTCCTTTCCGCCCTGACACAGGAGCGGCGCATTGGCGTTGACGCATGGCGAGGGGCGGAGAGACACCGAAGACGGGGTGGGCGGGGCGGGCCGCCCACAACCACTTTTTGCCTGCGTGCCAGTCCGCACCACGCGGCTGGGACGCGCGCGCAAAAAAAGAAAGAGAGAGAAAAAAAAAGCCGCTGCCGATCGCGCCGCCTTTGCAGTAGTGCGTGCAGACATTGTTTCAGCAGTCGCTTTTCGCCACGGAGAACGACGATTGTTTCTCGCCTTTCTACGAACGAATCATTCGTTGATGGAATCGTTCACTTGTTGTGGAGCTACTGAATTTAAGCGAATTGCGTAGTAAACATCTGCGTTGAGAAACTAAAAGAAACATCGTGTGCAGTAAGATGTATCCTGAGGAAGGTAATACAGCGGCCATTTTTCGATTGTCGTGTTCTCTTCCTCAGTATTGATTTATACCAACGATTCTCAACCCTTATACCACGATTCCCCTTATAAGTCTTCTGAAGAACGATACGCCACCACCCAATTTTTTTTCACTGGTAAATATAATTAGTCCTACCTTTTTCTAAAACATGCAAATAAAAGAATAATATTTAAACTCCGCGAATTTGAGTTTTATTTCTTCATAACCACTTTATAACAATTTGAAGTAACTATACCACCAAATTCATCATTTTTATCTAATTTAATTTAATTTTGAATGGAAGAGAATGTTGAAAATTGTACAAAACTTTTCGCTCCCCTTGGAACTATCCCACGCCCTCCCCCAACCTGTTAGCAAGAACTGATCTGTACAATACATCAATTAATGACATCCATATTATTGATTGAAGTAAAATAAGATAATAATTACTTTAGATATTTGAAAACTGGAGTAAATTTAAAAATAAATTAAATCATGCAGTTATGCAGTTAAATTTATTTTTACTCTGTGGTTGATTTCTATATCCAACTTTTTAAAGCATGGCAGACGCCACAGAATAAGTGCAGTTAATTGTATTATATTTGTGGCGTAACTCCGACCATCAGGTCAACTCTTCCGCAGTATTATATCGTAATATTTTTTTATACTTTTACCCTGTGAATACAGTGATCGAATAGGTAAAATCTTGTAGAAATCCAATGATTCAGAATAGCTCTGAACTTTATATTGATTCTCATAAGAGTAAGGTGTTTGATTTGTAACCTCCTTTGGTTACATTTCAAACCTAACTTTATCGTTCCATTGTTTCTTCCCTCTCTCTCCTACAGAAAAAAAAAATTGTATTTAACTTGGACGGAGTCAATGCCATCGTAAAATACGTAAGATGCACAATAAAGTGAGTTATAGATGACTTGTTTTATCTGAACGTTATCCTTATTGGATGCACTCTCATTTTCAGTGCAGTTGTAAAGTTACATATGTCACTTTCTCAACGTTACGACCATAGACCGAATACGGTGAAGGATATTGAAGTTGGGAAACCGCTCTTAGCTGCATATTTTTACACTCTGTTACTGTACACCCCTCAAATGATGTTAATAACTCTTGTGTTTTGAGGTCTGCAAAAACATTGTATAAGAGCAATTAAGTATTCTCACTCTCCCCCATTCATGACTGCTATTTATTTTAAGTACTCAAATTTGTATATGTGCGCCCAGTTTTATGAGTACTTTGCATAATGAGAAACATAAGTTTTCCTGTACAAGGCGAGCAAAATTGTCTGAGTTTTGTCTTCGTTCTCGATGCTTGGTTGGCTGGATTGGTCGGTTTATTGCAACTGTCCTGCACCTTCGGCTGAGCACAGTTCGTAGTTGTTTCTCATGTATATCGTTTACGATGTCCTTTTTTTCTTCTTGTGTTGAGTTTGGTTACGTCTAGGTTAGCGTCATCACTATCCCACTAATGTTTGGGATATCAGGCATCCAAATTTAATATATTATCATTTTGCGTCGTGTATAACCTTGGGAACGTTTTCTCGTAATCACGTTCTATAAGGGAGTGAATTATTGACATAATTTATAAATCTTGTTTTAATATCAGGTTGTTCATTAAATATGTATGAAACAACTGAGATTAAGTATGTTTTGAATGTAATAACGTCCTCACCCATTAATAATGCAAAAGCACACAGTCAATACTTTTTATGAAAATGGTGACAGATGACTGTTAGAAATAACTTACCTAAATTCCCAAAGAAAGAGTAAAAAGAGGCTAGAAAAAACCAAAAGAAACTGCAAGGTGATATACAGGTTAAAGTTTAAGCTCCTACAATACAGAGAATGTTCTAAGACGTTTCCCTCGCCAATGCGTTGATAGGAACATAAACCTTGAGTTTATATTCACTTAGTTTTTAAATGTAGATCTGTGATCGGTAATTTTGAGGTCCCAATTCTGTCTACAGCTCCGATCAATAGAAAATGTTACAAACTTACCCTTACTATATAGAAAATAATTAATAAATGATAATTTTATTTAAGAGAATATCCTAAACAAGATCTTTTTTTATTCCCTTTAATATCCTGAAAAACAAGTTACTTTACTATCAGTTGTATTCAAAAGACCTCGTAGGGACCAAAATACGACCCAAAAACAAAGTACTTCCGAAGGGAGTCGCAAGTTGAATGAAAATGGAAGACGAGCCTGGGAGGCAGTTGGTAAGCGCATGAACGTGCTAAGCTCAAGGTCCGGAGTTCGAATCTCGGTCCCGTCTCCCATTTTCATTTAACATAACAAAATTAATTTGTTACCTCGTGGTGAGGTTCACCGCAATTTAAGAGATTTCAATGTGTTTTTGACCTCATTTATAAAAAATTTAATAAATGAAAACAAGTCTAATTCACTCTGATAACGATCCCACAGAAATAAAATCAAGATTGGCGGGTATCATGGTCTTCTCTGCGTTTACTAAATGTAATTTTAATTATGATAGTTTAGATCACATTTAGAATAGTTGCTTGAGTTGTAATAGGAGGGGAGTTAAATATGTAGACAAAGTTCTAATATAATAGTTTAAGAAATTGACAAGGAGAAACAATGATCTTGGCTTGAGGATGTTATGATTCTTGTGAAATAAATGGTATAATAGTGGGTATAATAAATGTGCAATAAGTAATTATTATTTTTTTATACTTTCAGCGTCACATGTTTTTATATTTAATATTTTAATATTAGCTTAATAATATAGTATAATCATTTATTTAACAATTTTTAATTTCAGATCTTCGTAGTATGTATTTTTGTATATTTAATTGTATTTCCTTATATTCTGCAACCGGGTAAAATCTGCCCATTTGCAGTTAATTAAATATTATATTAATGGGGGCAGGGTAATGAGAACAGGTGAGTGACGAGTATTGAGGTGGAGGGAGTACGTAGGGATGATGAGGATAGTAGCTTACACAGAAATAAACTCTGTAGGGGTTCATGAATGATTACGGTCCATTTTTCATGAGATCGCCAACTCTTAGGCTTCATACTATGTAGTTAGAAAGACTAAATGAAAGTTATAAATTACTTATAGTTGTCCACCAAATATACGTTATTTACAAACATATGTAAACGTTTTACATACATTTATTTCACTGTTAGATGATAAATTTTTGCCATTTTTGGGGGGTGGGGGGACCGATCCCGTTCGTCAACCCCCGTCAGTGCGCCCCTGGATGAGGGTATTTGAGAACATAATGAGATTAGAAGTACGTATCTATCACGTGGGGATCATAATGACAGGATCGTGTGGACGCTGCATTCCGGAGAGGTGTGATTCCGATGTGATGTTACGAAGATATGTGTTCGTAGCGATGTCTGCAGTATCAAAACTATAGTGACGAGTGTCATCGACCTCCAATGCACAGCGTCGCGGCGCGGGATCTCTTGGACGGTGAGGGCAGGGCTGTAGACACTCGCGCTGGTGCAAGTGGCACGGACCACTTCTCGCACGGGAAGCGGGTCAGCGTGGAGATGGAGTGGCCTCCGTCACCACCACCATCGCCTCATACGATATCCTCCCCTATCACACCACGACAACTTCATCCATGTCCTTCCTGATAATGTTCACCCATGTGTAAAAATCATTGTTGATACACTTCCGTTCTAATTTAACTTTCAATGCAGCTGCAAATGCAATTCGAAAATACGGCAAGAGTGTCATACTACCGGGCCTGTGAGTAGATGTCTCAGTCCTCAAAATTCAGTAGTAAGGAGGTTTGACAGCAAAATAAGGTTGTGATTGTTAGTGAACAAGGGTTATTTATTATTGTTAGTGAGCATTTATTTGTTTATTGTTTATTTTTCAAATTATGGATCATGTAATGCAAGATATTAGGTAGTGAATGTTTTCATTCGACACGACATTGTTGCACGAAATGATTTGCAAACCTTTTCGAACGTAATTATTTTATAACATAAACATTTGTAACGAATTTATTATCGAGAAAGCGGTTGCAAACTGCGTATGACCACGTAGAGGACAAACTAATGTGTGTAGTATATATAAAACCACTCGAAATACGTAACAATAAGTGTACATTTTTCAAAAGCTCTTTATACATAAGAGTTGAACATTTTCTTCAAAATACCTTAGGTTATTTAAGGTAAAATCCATGTTTGAAGTGATTATACAATCATCTTAACTTTTTGCTTCGTTATCAGACAATTTACCCTTATTATAAGTTTCATAATGTATCATGGCTGAGAAAGGCTTACTTTCAAAGAAATATTCGCGGGAATCAATCGCTGGCGATGTAGTGAGGGTTCGTCTTCTATCTCTTCATTGAAGTCTTCGGTCAACAGTACCTTCAAAGAATGTAAGTTCCGAATAAGTCAGAAATTCAGAATATTGTCTTTGATTAATACGGTTTTTTAGAAATTGGTTAAGCATAATGGGGAAAAAGCATTTATTACAAAAAGTTACATTTTAGAAATAAAGTTACATTATAGAATTGATTTGATATTTTGTCCTTGATACTATCTTGACAGCTAATCAGAAAGTCAGATGAGTAAAAGAGGATTAAATCCGCAAAACTAAGTATAATACAAATTTTTTATTCTCTTTATTAATCCCTTTTTTTAAATAACTTTTTTATCGTTTAGTCACTAACAGGAATGATGAAGGTATTTACAATCATGATACATTACACGCAGAAAATAATAAAAAATACAATTACAATTTACAAAAGTTGCAAAAAAATGCAATTTAAAATCAAACAAAAAGTAATGTGATAAAAATAACCGGTAGAAATTTAAGGTAGGAGGAATTCCTCGTTCAAAATTTTGTCCGTGAGATAATGAAGGAGATATTATTTCATGGATAGCCATCCTTTCAAATTCATTTGATGGTTGTACTACTCTTTAGTTGTTTTTTATAAAGAATTCCGAAGCATATACTAAATGAAAAAGAGAAACATATGTTTGATACTTATAAAAATTAACATTACTTTATTACTCACCAGAGAGAAAAATTAGTGAATTTCTTCAGTGTTGACAAGAAACATGGTATTGTGTATCGTCCAAAGTAAGTCGAATGACACTTTTTTGCAATTCTAGGGGCTGTATATTTAATACACGGTGAAAAGTCATATTTGGAAAAGACTAGCTTGTTTGAGCAGGAAGGACTTGTCCAGACCGGTATCACAGAGCTATGAGATGACCTCAGAGGGGAAAATTGCTCTTAATTATCGATATTTAGGTCAATGTACCAACTTATTTAACTCGTAGTTTCTTCTCGTTTCAATAACCTCGATGTTTATTTGTTGTAAAGAAAAGTAAAAAGTAACGACATGTATTATTTGCGTTATTGACAATATAATTATTTTCATTTCAACATTTTCTTTTCATAATCCGATTTATATATATATATATATATATATATATATATATATATATATATATATATATATATATATATATATAT